>JAJEJO010005589.1:0-46535 GCA_020662805.1 Glaucomys volans
GAAGAACCCTAGAGCACAGCCTGTCACCTGGTAGGGGGCCCCCCCAACAGCATAGCAAAGCTTGTTGCAAATGGACAACTGCTGCTTCTTCTTTGGCTCCTTCTGGAAAGAGAAGGAAAGGATGAAAAGAGACCCAAGTTCCTGGCCTCATCCTAGAGGCAGGCTCATTCCTCTAGCCACCGCTGCCAGGAGGAACAACTCTGCCTTGTCCTGTTTCCATCCAGGGAGATTTCACTTCCCAAAAGAAAAGAGAAAGGTATTCTCTATTCTTGGGACCTGGAAGAAAAGGTCATTCATATTCCTGAGGAAGTTGCCCCTAAGCCACCCCCCAACCCCAGACTGAGGAAATCTATCAGCCCACCATCTCTAAATATCAACTCCCTCTCCTCTTCCCCTAGGCCTCAGCCACTGTTCCTTCACAAGTTACAGAGGGGGAGCATGCTCAAGCAGCAGACCTGTCCCCACCCGGCATCAGCTGCCACAACCTGAAAATCCTCTTGCTGCCAAGAGCTGCCTGAGCCCAGCCCAGGCTCTCACCCTGGCTCAGAGGCCAGGATCCACCTGCCTACTGGGTGAGAGCTGGAGAGAGCTCTAGGGGCCCATCCCAGCTGGCTGCAGGCACAGCTGTTCCTTCCATCTGTCCCAGAGCGTCCCTGGTCCCTGTAGGCAGCCAGAGCTTTAGGCAAACTCAGGAGTGGTCCTACCCTCCTGCTCCTAGGGGACCTTGGAGAGTGAAGGAAAGGCCTCCAGGTGCAGGACTAGGCCCTCTCTGGGTGGGGCACTAGGGAGGCTGGGGTTGCCCAGAAAAAGTAGAGATTACTCATACATGGTAATAGCATAATTGCTCACCCGGTTCCTTCCAAGGATCAGCTAATAAAATTAAAAAGAAAAGGCAGTCACCTCCCAAGCAAATATCTATTGCCTGAGATCCGTTCCTGGGACAGTCTGGTTTTATTCGGTCGTTAAATAAGTCCATAGGGCAGAGGCTGGGACGGATGCAGAGCACTGAACCCATACTCACAAACGCCGGAGAATGCGGCTCCTTTAAGAGCAGAGCCCTTGTTCTTATGAATGAACTTGAGTGGCCCGAGTGAGTTGAGTTGAGGCGCGAGAGTAGGGGGTGGGGGTGGGGGGAATGAGGAACCAATGAATCCCCCTGGGGGGATTTCCAGATTTCTGGGGTCTCTCTAACTTTTAGGGCGGAAAATCCGAGCCGCTCGGCACAGAAAAACCAAAACCGGATAGGCAGAACCCGGCACCACGAGAAGCTGTCAGCAGGGCCCTCCGCCGACACGTAAAGTGTGTAGGCAAAAGTGGGCGCCTGTTCCTACAGATCTTCTCCATCACCTCCTGGCCCGGGGCATTCCTTGGCCTCAGGGCTCCCCCGGACTCTCCTAATTCTAGGCCCGCCTGTCCCTCCTTATCCCGAGTGTCCCAGAATCAAGCCTAACTTCCGACGCCCCTCAATCCCATCTTGGCCTGCCCACTACCTCTTGCCCTCCACTCAGGGTACTGGGTTCTCACCTTCACCTGGGCCGGACGTTCACCGGCTTGGAGCACACTGGTGGGCAGCAGCCCCGCCGCGGAGCCGCTCTCGGCGCCCTCTCCTTTGGCCATGACCCGCGGGCCACGCCGTCCGGGACCCGGACGCCGGGATGTTCCTTTGCTCCTCAGGCCACCTCTCTGCCCTGGCTACCGCCGTTGCTGCCGCAGCCACGCTAGCGGCGCACTGGTAAACCCCGCAGGCAAGCGAGGAAAGCACTCTCTGCACGCCCCCTCCGCGCCTCTTAAACGTTCAGCCCTGCCCTTTTGGATCGGGCCAATCACTGAGCCCCACTGCCCCGCCTCCAGCCAATCCCCGCGCCTGCCGGCCCTCCCGCCTGCCCCTCCCGCCCCACGGCGCCTTGCCACTGAGCCACGTTCTCAAAGCCCCGGAACCGGCATCCGGCTGCGCGCGCTCCTCGCAACCTAGGGAAGTCTGCCGGACCCACCTGACACGCCCGAGGAAACTGAGGCCCAAGGCTGAAAGTGACCTGCCCGAGGTCCCCCAGAGTGAGTTCTCCCTGAGTCGAGCCTGCAGCCAGCCCATGACTTCTAACCCCCAGACCGAGGAAAGGTGTGGGCTTGGAGGTTCACCGCCCCCTTTTAAAATCTGAAGTCAGATTGCGTTTCCCTCTCCCTCAAACCTGAAGGATTTAGGCTGGCCCTTTCCCTCCCGATGGCCCTCTTTAGTTCCCAGAGATCGACCATTTCCTCTTCCTGCCACTGGCATCTATGGGGACCTTCGCGATGGGGAAGAAAAAAGAGGCGACCCAGTGTCAGCCCCCGCTGGCAGGGAGCTCCCGAGCTATAGAGTCTAGTACGGTAATAGCAGCCTTTTATGGATAGCTTCCTCCACGCTTAACATGATCTCATTCAGCCCTCACAACCACCATATGAGGGTGGTACTATTATTATCCCCATTTTACAGCCCAGGAAAGGGAGATTTGGAGAAGAGGAACAGCTGTTACGTGGCAGAGCTAGGCCTGAAAGGTTTTGTCTGATTTGTCTTTGCTCTTAATAGCCCTATTCTGGTCCTTTTAGTATAATTACAGAAGGCTGAATGGGGTACATGTACCTCCCCAACAAGAAGCCCTGGGAGATACAAAGCTACAGAGACACTCTGGCTTGAAACTCTCAGGACAGGTTTTCAGAAAGAGTGTAGAGTGGTATAGCCCTTGAAAGAAGATGGGAGGACATTATCTAGTACAGAGGCCGGGCACAGATGCCAGAAGAGAACAGTCTTTTTCTTCCAGCTCTGCCAGTGTCAGATACTCAAAAGACTCAGTGGAGGCCAGTTCTGATTAGTGATGGGGCTGGGCTCTCAAAGTCCACTCACTCATGTTCCTATGGTTCTTTTTATCAGGCTGTTTTTTTGTTTGTTTTGTTTTTGTTTTGTTTTGTTTTTCTTTTCTTTCTTTCTTTAAATCTCTGGTTACAGGGAGGAGAGATGAGATCCCAGGATGGCCACACTAAGCTCCCTTCTGTGCCCTAGTGACCCCATTTGGGCACACAGTTCTTAGTCATTGCTAAGCAAAAGTAAGTGAAAGTGAACCACTTGAATATCATGAAAAGGGCATGAACAGGCCCCCCCACGATTCCACCCAGAGCTGGGTGACACTGTTCTGTGTTCCATTCCTTCTCTGGGCTTGAGATGGCCAAGGTGGACGCTATGAATCCTTCTGCCCTAAAATCTCCATTCCTGTAGAATCCACACCATTTCACAAGTGATCTGGTTTCCACTGCCAGATCATGATGTACTGAAAAGGAATTCCATCTTTTTCATGTCTATATCCCACTAACTAGTTTGAGGCCCCTGACTCACTATAGGACATTAGCAAATATGTGTGAAGTGAATGAAGGTTCACATCTCAGATACAAGCACAAGAGGTGCCCATTTGGGAAAGCCTCAGTATCCTCCATGTGCTAGCCTTGTGGTTGATCCTGGATAACCTGGTTAACCTCCCAGTGTGTAAGGTAGGGACTTTAACAGGACCTAATAGGATTGTTTAGGGGATAAAACAAGAAAATGCACTGGAAGCATTTAGCACTAGTGCCTGGGAGCTGAGGCTGGGCTGGTCCCCCTCCTGGCCTGATTCCAGTCTGTCAGTGTAGCAACGCAAGATTCCAGATATGGCCTGACTAGGCCAGCACAATAGGCCTATTATTTCCCCCAGTCTGGACACGACACATTGTTAATGCAGCCTAAGACTGCTGGGCTTCAGAGCCTTTCTCTCCCATGATTAGTTCCCATCAGGTTGTGGTCAACTAAATCATTCAGATCCTTTTCACCGGAGCTGGGGTCAAGTTAGGTCTCTCCCCCATCCTCTGCTTTGTGTAATGTCGTCAAGCTCAGAGCAGAACAATGTCATCTTGCTTATTCCAGGCTGTGGAAACTGTTTTGAATGCTGGCTCTATTGCCCAGTGTTTTCTAACTCCAAATTTAGATCTAGCCTGCCCCTTGCAACTTCAACTCCACGTTTCATATTCTTGGTCAGAATAGAGTCCCACACATACTACTAGAGATACTCACTCTCCATTGACTAAATCGGGGCACTGCTAGTTCAATAGCTCTCAATTAACGTATGCTGGGCCAGCATTGTGCTAAGTAATTTTGCCTTATATAGATCATCTTATTTACTCCTTAAAACACCACTGGGGAGTGGTCCCATTCTGTAGGAGAGGAGAAGCGAGGATTATATTTTACAGATCTCGAGTCAGCCCCCTTTTTCTTATGATGAGCTTGGTGGTTGGCCTCTAGGTGCCTGCAGTCTGGGCCACATGACACACGGGGCCTGTGGGCATTCTCCTTCCACCTGCTACCCCCATACCATCAGGCCTGGAACCCAGTGGGGTTTGTTGAGGCTCTAGTCCATAGTAGGCAGATCGGATCCTCTCCAGCTTGATTAGCCTCAAGAGCCTGGAGCAGAAACCTGGGCCTATTCTGTGCAGCAACATATTCTCCCCCTAGGACACCAGTGAGAACAAGGGCTTCTCCCTGAGGGGCAAGCAACTCTCCACTCTGTGGTGGGACCACCCCCCCACACCACCCCCAACCATCCTTATATTTTCTGGGCCTAGTCCACCCTCACAGCCAAGGACAAATGAACTGCAATGCTCCCCTGGGTGCTCTCCACTGTCTGCTCCCTTACAGGGCACAAAGCACCACCTAGTAGCCTTCTTAACATGCTCTAGCATACTCCTCAGAGGGCCACTGGGGAAGCTACTGGGCCCCATGAGCTTCCTGGAAGGCAGAGAAGCAGTGTTAGGTACAAAGATCCCAGAGACGATTATCTGCCTTCAGATCCCATCTTTATCATTGTATTTTACTCTTGGGCAAATAATGAATCTCTTTTAGCCTCAGTTTCCCCCCCTGACAAATGGGGATACCAACTGTACCTATCTCCTAGAGTTGGCATGAGAATTAAGTGGAGCACTCAGTGTGCCTGATGTGCAGTAAGCACTTAAAAATGTTGTTTAGTGTTATTATTCATTATTTGGGCAAAAATTCACCAAGTAGGACCAGTCAGACCAGAAGGAGGGAAATTTGCTTCTAAATGATTAGGGGTTAGATTTATGTCAAGGTGGTATTTCTAGTATAGTGGACTGATGTCAGGACACGATTACCAGGTGGAGCTGTTGGGGAGTTGGTGCTAGGATATTGTTGCTGAGTGAAAGT
This sequence comes from Glaucomys volans, assembly GCA_020662805.1. Taxonomy (NCBI): domain Eukaryota; kingdom Metazoa; phylum Chordata; class Mammalia; order Rodentia; family Sciuridae; genus Glaucomys; species Glaucomys volans. Next base: position 5,219 of record JAJEJO010005589.1, read on the forward strand.
TGTTGATGGATTGCTATAGTTGACAGGTGGAGTAGCTTTCGATATGTTATCCAGTGTAAGATCTTTTTAGTTGTGAGCTGGCAGACCTACTAATCTGTCTTCTGTAGAAAAGGGACCAAGCCCATGCCTTGAAACTTGCCTGTCTCAAAAGCCATGAGCAAATTTACATCCTAGGTGGAGGTGTACAAGAGAATGGCCAAGTTGAAGAGATAGGGTTGGGCAGGGAGCAAGGGCTTCCTGGAATAGTTGCTATGATGGCAATGCCTCAGCCTATTCCCCATCTTGTTCTTTTGTTTGCCCTGTGAGGAGGAGATAGGGCAGCAGGGTCCCAAGAGAGGTTCTTTGAGGAGGAAGTATCTGAGGGCCCTTGAAGTCACTTGAGGCTGCCAGTTCCTGCCTGGATATTGGTTGGGTAATTGTGAAGCAGGAGAGACCTCAGGACTGACCCATCTGATCTCAGGAGACTATAGACCATGCCACAGGGGCCTCCTCTGCTGGCTGTGAGCTGGGTGATGGGTCTGACTTCTGAGCCCCAGTTCTCTCAGAGATCACGGGTATGAAGACTGCCCCAAGATTCTTTGGGACAGCTCATGCCCCTCAACACACACTGCCTGCCACCAGTCACTGTCTTAGGGTCTATCAGTCCTAGTCTTTTTCAAGTTCAAGGTCTTTTTCCCCAGAAGAAAAAGAGAGCCCTTTCTCAGGCTGCTGAGAAGATGTGAGAATGACAGAATGGAAGAAGCTGGATGATGTCAGTTTTGGCTTGAGGAACCACGCTTCTGAGGCCATGGTGCAGCATGCAGGAAGGTCCAGTGGTTCAACCACGCTATTAGGTGGCCTCAGGGCACCTTACATCAGGGAACAAGCTCCTTGAGCAAGAGTCCAGATAAAGCCTGGCCTTGGAGGAGAGGGCAGGGACTGATGTCTGGCAATGCCTCTTCCTTCTTAGCTGGCCAAAACTCTGCCCTCCTCCTGTTCATACAATGTCCCTGCAAGGAGGCCCTGTCTTGGTCTACTGGCCTTGACCCTCTCAGAGTTGAAAGAGTCTAGACATGGGTCAGTTCAACAGGTGCAGAACCTTCCTTGCATACCTTCTGGAGTCCTGCCTCTATTTTGGGCTTCCTTTTTATCCATGTGTGTGTGCACGCACACACACACACACACACACACACACACCAGGCAACTAGTACTATGTGAATTCTGCATCCCACCACCACTGTGTCAAGTCAGCACCTCCAGCTTCTCATGACAATGCTGTGATCTCATGCTGTTTGGGACCTAGAGTCTAGCTTGTCAGAATTTGAATCCAGTTCTGACTCTGGCTACCTGTGTGATTTTGGGCAGGTCACAACTTCTTTGAGCATCATCTATTTGATTTGTAGCAATGCCTTATGGTATGCCTGAGGGTTGGTGAGATGATGTGTATGTACAAAACAGATGATAGTTTCTTGTCTTTTTTTTTAATCCTTTCCCTGATTGGCAGGATGTATGTCTTTGATTAACAGACACCAAGAAAACAAATTTCTTGCCATGCTCTGAGATTTAACACTTAAGTAGAATTGGGAACACCAGATTCTGTTTGAGGGGCAGAGGTCTAAGAAGGCTCCATAGAGGAGGTGATGATGGAGCCAGGACCTATCAGGTGAGTAGGAGTTCCTGAGATAAGAAAGGGAAAGGACTTACCCAAGGCCACACAACAAGTTAACAGCAGCAGCACTGTTTCCTGACCCTTTGGGATTCTAATGGGCCACCCCAGCAGAGAAAGCCCCAGGCTGTTTTGCCTGGCCTCTGAATTCCCATGATGGACCTTCCAAACTAGGAGTAGGAAAACCACCTGCCCTACCCCAGATACCCCTCCCCAAATATCAGCTTCTTGTCTCCTCCTGCTAGAAGGGATGGGATCTGAAATTCCCTCTCTTCAGCTTACGGCCTTGGCCTCTTCTTTTGGGGCTACCCCCAGAAAGAATAGCAAGAAATTACTGGGCTGGGTATAGAGTTCTAGGCCACATTGACTGTTAAACTGGATTCTGAGTTCTGTAGCTAAGTGTTAAGTTCTAGGCTCTGGGGTAGGTTCTAAGCTGGACTCTTGGGCTGCCCTGGGGTCTAGATTTTGGGCTTAACTTTGGACTGAACTGTGGGCCCTGACTTTATGAGCTGGGTTTTAAGTCTAGGCTTGGCTCTAAGTTCTGACTCTTTTCTTTAGAATAGACTGGACTTTGGGCCTGGATGGAGTTGTCCTCTGAGTTCTGTCTGGGTTCTGGACTCTGAACTTTAGACTAGGTTTAGGCTGTCCTGGTCTCTCAGTTTTAAGTTATAGACTGTGTTATATGCACTGGAATGGCTTTGAGCTCTGGTGTCTGAGTCTAAACTTTTGAGCTGAGCTGGGTTCTAAACTTTAAGCAGTAAGCTGTGTTCTCTCTCCTCTGAACTCAGGACTCTGGGCTTATGTGAGCAGGAGTGGGAAGGGTATCACAGAGGAGAGTTAGTTTCTGGAGCCTCCCTTTATCCTACTTCTCTTCCTGGAGACTCTCAACATTGCCCCCTCCTAGGAGAGCAGCTCAAGGAAAAGTGGTAGGTAATAGGTTTCTTGAGCTGCCCAAGAACTTCCTTGGTCACTAGGAAGAAGTGGGAGGTGAATGGTAGGGCAGGTGGCATGTGAGAGTATCCTCAGGTAGCCACAGGCCATCCTGCTTCTTATCAGGACCTTTCCACTGAGCAGAGAGCAGCAAGGAAGCCTACGTGTAGCCCACAGCCTGGCTTCCTGTGGGACCTGGTGGGAGGGAGGCAACACCCAGGACCTGGGACTGCATTTGAGGGAGGCTCACCCTCACCTCCCCTACCTCCTTCCCTGAGACTTTGTCCTGCCCTGGGGCTTGAAGCTCTCCATCCCCAGAAGAACCCATTACTGGGCTCACCCGAATCTCTGCTAGATCCATATTGCTTACCCTGACTGCCTCTTCCCTTCCAATGGACCACTCCATATTTTGTTCCCTTCAAGGTCCCCTTCCTCTCTCCTACCTCTGCTCCAGAGCCTCCTGCCCTGCAGGATTCCTCACACCCTAGGTCTTGAGAAGGACCTGATGCTTCTTCCTGCCCAGCCATCTACCCAAATCTGGCCCGAGGCAAGCTAACCTCCTTTGTAGTCTCCCCCAACAATTTCCCTTCCAGTATCAGAAACCTGAGGTCTCCGTGAATGCAGTGAACTTCACTGAAGGGCAGGAATTCTTGCAGGGAAATACAACTTAAAGAAATAATCCCAAATTGTACTTGCAACATTACTACCTAAGGGGAAGACAATAGAAATCTGTTAAACTGTTTCACAGGATGTCCCCTTATGAGTTCACTTTGTTCCTAACTTTATTCCCCTGTCTCAGATCCTTATTCTTTACACACCCAGAAAGAAACTACCTTCTCACTTCCCTACAGGCAAAACCTCCATCAGGTTTACAGGAAACCTCACCCCCACAAGCCACACGGGACAGGATCAACAGGATAAGAAACAGTCGAATATTTTCCAGAGTCTGAGTTACTTAGTCTAGAATAGTATCACAGCAGGAGGACGGAGGGAAACAGGCTTCAGCCAACAGCCTGGAGAAGGTGTGACCATTTTGATTTTTGAGGTCTTGCCCCTTTAAATTCTATATCAAGGAGAAGTGACAAGCTATGCCTCCTCCTCATTGTTCTGACTTGGACTTTTGGAGTAAATAGGGATGACAATGGGGTGGTTAAAAGCAGACCAAACATACACACATGCATACAGACACACATGCGCACACACACGCCTACAAAAGTGTTTATTCAGCCAGGTGTGGTGGTGAATGCCTGTAATCCCAGCAGCTCAGGAGGCTGAGGCAGGAGGATCATGGGTTAAAAGCCAGCCTCAACATGGGCAAGGTGCTAAGCAACTCAGTGAGACCCTGTCTCTAAATAAAATACAAAATAGGGCTGGGGATGTGGCTCAGTGGCCAAGTGCCCCTGAGTTCAATCCCCGGTTCCAAAAAAAAAGTGTTTATTCTCAGCAACAATACAATCTAAATCCTCATCAAGGAAGAAAGGCCATTTCCAGTTTTTTTCTTTTTTTGGCAGTGCTGGGGATTGAACCCACAGCTTATGTGCTTGTGAGGCAGGTACTCTACCAACTGAGCTATATCCCCAGCCTAAAGGAAACCTTTTCTGAATGCCCTATATAATCTGTTCCCTACCTATAGTAGTACTAGTGCTCAAAAAAATGTTTTTCCCTTTTCTGCAGTGTTGGAGATTGAACTCAGAGCCCTGCACATACTAGGGAAGTACTCTAAAATTGAGCTAAGCCTGTAAGCCTCAAATTCTATTTTAGAGCCAAGTGAGAGCCTCTGGTTAAATCCTCCTACTTCTATGCTGTACTCCTGCCTACCATGCATATAAAAATAGGCCTGGCAAAGAGCATCAGCCCAGGTGGTCCTCTGTAAGACCTTTTTTTTTTTTTTTTTAAATTCTTTTGTAGTTGTTGATGGACCTTTATTTTATTATTTACATGCGGTGCTATAACCAGTAACCAGCTGTAACCCAGTGCCTCACACATGCTGGGCAAGTGCTCTACCACTGAGTCACAACTTCTGTCCCCCGCCTCACACACACACCTCTGTAAGATCTTTAAATCAATTACTTCCTTCATTTTAGACCAGGTGCAAATTGTGGGATGGGGGCTGGAATGCAAAGTAGAGCATTCCAGAAGTGTGGGGCCTTTGGTTTTCTATATATCTCATTCTTCTGTCCTTGTACCAGCCTCCCACTGACCACTAAATTGCCCCTTGCTAATCTGTTTGTCTTCAAAAAATCTCAGGGCTGTGAACCTCTGGTGATGCTTACTTCTTGACACATTTTACAGTGGTTCATTCTGTCTCCCCAGCCAGCCGGGGAGCCTCAGGATGCAAGAACTAGGCCAGGATCTCTCCACTCAAGACAGCATTCACTGCACCCTGACTATGTGTCAGCCAGAGTCCTCAAGGAGCTCAGAGTCTAAGGGAGGGTAAACGGGTAAATGAATCATTACAGTTAAGAGTGTGATAAAAACCATGATAGAGGGCACCAAGAAAAATAATGGGCAAAGTTGCCACGTTGCACAATGCTGAGGGTTCATACGATTGGTCCTTCCTCCAGAGTTGTGCAATGAGATAGCCGTGAGCATATGGGAACCCAGAGAAGGCATCTAATCCAGGCTGGAGAATCCAGGCAAGTGCCTTGAGTTTTGTTTCATTTATTTATTTTGGTGCTGGGAATTGAACCCACATCTCATGCATGCTAGATAAGCACTCTATCACTGAGCTACATCCTCAGCCTGAGGGCAAGAGTCTTGAGAAAATCAGGCATTAATCGAGGCTCAAATTTCAAATTTGCCAGCCAACTAAGGTGTGAAGGGCAATCCAGAAAAAGCAAACCATGTGTGTAAAGCCACAGGGGGCTGAGAGAATATGTGAAGTGTTGGGAAATATCAGGAAATACATTTGGCTGACACACTGGGCATATGTGAGCCTGTTTGTTAAATGAGTTAATGAATGCAAGGACTATAATAACAAAAGTCAGAGACACCATTTGTTACCCACTCATGCTATATCCAGGTCATGCTAAGAGGTTTGTGTGCATTTTCTCATTTGAACTTTACAACCACCCAATGAAGAGTTCTTTGTTATCCTCCTCTCTGCAGTTAAGGAAACTGAAGCTGAGAGAAGTTAATCAACATGCTCAAGGTCACAGAGTTAGTGACCTATGCGGAGCCAGAATGAAAACCCAGGTCTCCTGATTCTAGAATCCTGAGCCCTTGATCACTTCTTCCCTCGACATGAGTGCTCTTGACTTTGGGCAGCGTTGTTCTTAATGCAATCACATCAGGCCCTGTTTGAATTTGCCAGTGGCAGTACCCTGGGTGGGTATTGGCATTAACAAGGGTTAGTGGTCTTGAGTGGGAACCTCATGAACTATTCTCTGTGCATCTGGAAGAAGCCCCTGTGATTCTCAGTGTTCTCTAGGAGGAATCTAAGTTCCTGCAAAGCCAGAAAGAACACTACTTGATGAACTTAATTTTGTCCTAGGCATGCTGTGACCTAGTTATACCCTTAAAAATAGTCAAACGTCAAATACTTACCTTGCTCACATCTGTATTCACTCCTATATCACCTGTTTTCTAACCGCATCAGGTCTTCCCATCTCTCCACCATCTTTTCCCAGCCTAGCAGCCCTCCTACTTTCACTCCTTTTTTTCTTTTTTGGTACTGGGGATTGAACTAAGGGGAACTTTACCACTGAATTACGTATCTGGGTCCTTTTTTGAAAGGAGACTTGTCTCAAATTTTTTTACTAAGTTGCAGAGGCTCTCTTGAATTTGTGATCCTCCTGCCTCGGCCTCCCAGGGATTATAGGTGCGCACTACTGCACCTGATTTCACTGGCTTGTCTCTTACCAACACCTTTCCCTACCCTCATCCTGGGTCAGACCTGAATTTCTTTCTCTGCTCCTGTCTCAAGCCACTATAAGTGACTGGAGGAAACCATGGGATTGTACGTGATCTCAGAGCTCCTCTGCTCTGCAGCCTCGGCCTGGTCCATGGCAGCTTGCTGACCTCTGTTTATTCGTTTTTTTTGTTTTGTTTTGTTTTGTTTTTTTCAGCCTTATCCTAGGACTTTTTCTCCTAAACTTGACTTTAAATGATATCAAGTTCAGGGGACCTCCTCCTTTAGTCTTCTCTTCTCTTCACCCCATCCTTTCCCACCACTTTAATGACATTTATACTAATAACCTCAAATCTATAGTTTCATCCATATCTGGAATGTGTATTTCATCTTTTATTCACACAAGTAACATTTTTTTGGTTTTTAGATGCTGTGTTTGGAAGATGACATAGACCCTGCCCTTGTGAGCACAGTCTAGTAAGCAGATATACCAAGCACTTAGAATATAGTGTGTTTGCAGAGAGAACTGAAGGGGCCAGAGAAAAGACAGTTAATCCAAGGAAAGTGTATCTGTTAGGCCCAGGTTTGGTTGTGGGTGACAAAAAGCCCCAAATCATAGTCATAATAACTGGTTAGAAGTGTGAAAATTTCTAGTCCAGATGATGGCTCCACGATCATCAGAACCCCTTGTGCTTTCCATTGTATCACAGTACCATTCTTTGTTGTTCTTTTTATATATATATATATTTTTAATTGTCAGTGGACCATTTATTTATTTATTCATTTTTTTTTTATACGTGGCACTGAGAATCAAACCCCAGGGTGTCAAACACGCCAGGCAAGCACTCTACCACTGAGCCACAACCCCAGTCCCATCTTTTTTTTTTTTTTTTTTTTTTTTGTTTGGGGGGTTAAACCCAGGGGCCCTCCCCCCCTGAGCCACATTCCCAGTCCTATTTTGTATTTTTATTTAGAGACGGGGTCTCACTGAGTTGCTTAGGGCCTTGCTAAGTTGCTGAGACTGGCTTTGAACTCATGATCCCCCTGCCTCAGCCTCCCAAGTGCTGGGATTACAGGCGTGCACCACCGCCGCCCAGCTCCAACCCCACCTTTGTCATTCTTAATATTCTGCTTCTACCTCATTATCCAACAGAGTTGCTCAAACTCTAGTCATCACGTCTACATTCCAGCCAGCCTAAAGGAGGAAAGGGTGAAAAATGACACACTATCCCTTTAAAAACAATTTTAAAACAGCTCCTGGAAGTTGCACAAAACACTTCTGCCTACAAGCTGTTGACTAGCACTTAGTCATATAGCCACACCTAACTGCAAGGAATTCTGGAAAATATGCTTTTTATGCCAGGTCCACCATAGGTACATCTAAAAATCAGACTTCTGCAACTAAGACCAAGCCAGATAATGGATATTAGCTGACAATCAGCAGTTTCAGCCTCAGAAAGCATCCTGATAAGCTGACATTTGACCTAAATTTTGAAAGATGACCTGAGTTAGCCAGGTAGAGAGGAGTATTTGGGTAGCAGGCTGCAGAGGGCATTGTGGGAAATGCACATGGTCCAGAGTTTCTGCAGCCATGTAGTGTGTATCCAGATGTTGCAGGAGGTAGACAGGATCACACTGTTTAAAGTATCATTCTGAGTCAGGTTCCTTCAGAGATCAGCAACCTGGGTGCAGGTTGGCCCTAGAAGTCCCTAAACTCTCCCTCTCACAGGCTTTGAATTCTAGGGGATGTGGATTTGCAGTTGGGCTGAGTCCCTTTGGCAAGGAGGCTCTGGAAGCTATGCAGCTGGGCTAGAGTGCTGAGGTAAGAACCTAGGACAGGGCAGTGACTGCAAGGCTATCAGCCCCTGTAGCCTTAGTGCTGGTCACTGGCAGGGCATGTGGGATGCTGAACCCAAATGAACTGCCAGCTGTGAGGCCTCCTCTCCAGACACATTGCAGGACTTCCAAAGGTTGTGTTTATTCCCCTGACGTACTCACAGACATCAGGGCAGGGCAGCCAGGACACCTGGGTGTGGGGTATCTGGCTCTCTGGAGAAATTAACTCAGTCCCCTGATCCCCTTATCTCAGCTCCTACTGTCCTCTGTTCCTGCAGCAAGTGAAAAATGACCTTGGTCCAGGCCACATCAGAGTTCAGTAGGGAATTCCAAATGCTCCAGGACCTGCCCACTGCCTAACAGCTCTTCAGCCCACAGGTCTCCCTTGCCCACTCCATAAGACACACATATCACATACAGACCTACATCACAAATTGCTTATACCATACCCAGTTCCTCATCTGTCTCTACATATACAGTCCTCACACAAGTCACAACACACATGCTACATACAGGCAGAGCCCTCCCACTACCCACATCTCAGAGACCCACACATACACAGTGTGCACATGGTGTTCTAACATGCCTATACTCACAGCCTACCATGCCATATGTACGCCTCACATATGCCCATCCATAGCCACCCACTCACACATCATACCCAGATCTCCATTAATGTTTGGTCCTATGTTTGGGGAGCAAGGTCCCTGAGGGTTCTTATCCATAGGAATCTTTGCCTTTTGTGATGGAACAGAGACTTAGTAAGGAGTTGGAAGAGAGAAGGGAAAATCCCTATCACCTCAACCCAAATATATCTGTTCATCCCACAGAAAAAAAGGGAGATTGACCTTTCCCCCACTGCCCTATGAACTGATGTTTGTCCAGATATCAGGCACATGGAGTTCTGAACAGGGGATCCAGTACAATACTTCAGCTCTGCCCCCACTGCCCAAAATGCCCTAGGGACAATAGTCACAGCCAGCAAACCGAAAGCAAAGTTGTGCCAGGCCCACCAGTGTCATGGTGGCAGGAGAAGCCCTTATATAACAGGCACTGTGAGGTATACAGGGCCTTACACGAGCTGACTCAATGGACCTGGGAAAGGGTGAAGAGGAAAGGTCCCCTGGGTAGTTGGCTCTATGCTAGGCACTGCACCCAGAGCTCTACAGCCTTGTTTCACGTGGCTGTCACATCAACTGTTATCCCCATTTTATAAAACAAAAGAACAGGCCCAAACAGGTGCTCAGACTTCAGAAACAGTTAATGGGAGTGTCTTGTTTTGAATTCAGGACTCTAGGTTCCCACATCATGATGAGTGCCCTGAGGTGGGAATGGATTCTGCAGCAAGGTGGCTCCAGGCAGGGATGATGATCCCAGGCTGTCTGGGCCTCTGTCCTCGGTTTCTCCCTTTTTCCCTCCCTCCCTCTGATTGGAAGCATAGAGACAGGAAACTTTGCCAAGAGTGAAAATGAGAATCAGAAGAGAGGGAAACCATTGGATTGATCATGAATTTGGTCCCAATGCCATAGGCTAAGCCCACATTAGTCTGGAATACTGAGTCAAATCTGGCAGCAGGCCAGGAGCTAGAGCTAAAGTTTGAGGCAGGTCAGAACTAGAATCAGAGTTAGTGCTGAACCAGGAGCTAGACCTACAACTGCCACCACTGCTGGAGCAGATCCAGGCCAGGACAAGGGGCTGAACCCAGACCCAGAGCCAGAGGAAAAGGGTGGAGATGGAGGAAGGCGCTCCCACCACTCATGTATAGAACTCTCCAGTAAGTCAGCTATGTATGTCTGCTGAGCAGAAAGGGTGGGACACAGGAGTTCACACTGCATACGGGAGACACAAGCACACAAAGCACTTTATTATTTTTAATTTTTTATTTGTATATGGACACAACACCTTTATTTTATTTATTTTTATGGAGTGCTGAGGATCAAACCCAGTGCCTCACAAGTGCTAGGCAAGAGCTCTACCACTGAGCTACACCCCCAGCCCCACACAAAACACTTTAATCTAAGGCCATTAGGCTCTGGCAAAAGGGCCCTCTATGGAGCTAGGCTCAAAGGGTGGCCAGAACTTCAGTTAGCAGAGATAGGTAAAAAAGAGTGTGATGGGCAGAGCTGGTAGTGGGAGCAAAGTCCAGCGGAAAGAAAGCCCAAGCTAGGGCCTGTTCAGAGGAAAGTGGCCAAGCTTTCTGTCTGGCTAGAGTATGCAGCAGGGTAGTGGGTTGAGCTGCTGAGGTTGGCCATGAGAACCCGCAGAATTCGGTGACCTACTCAGGAATTGAACTTTATCCTGAAGGCAAGGGGATATCATTGACAGGAGTTAAGGACAGTGACGATATCAGACTCGTGTTGTACAAGAGCCCTCTGGCTGCTAATGTGGAATAGGAACTGGGGGTGGGGAAACCAGAGAGGAGGCTGATGTCACAGCCAGGGCAGGAAGCCCAAAGGGAGAGTGACCCAAGCAAGGAGGGAAGGAGTCAGGTGCAAGGAGTAGGACTGACATGATTTGGTAACTGTTTGGAGGTGGAATGTAAAGGAGAGCCAGAAGATAGCAAGACCCCTGGGGTAGAGTCCAAGTGTCAGGCAGGCTGAGAGGCCATTGGCAAAATGGGGTCACCTCAGGAGAAACTTAAAAGACAGAGCCAGAGCTCCAGGCTTGTCCTCCCAACTCTGCTCCTTACCATCTATGAATCCTTATGTGCCTTTTGCTTTCTGAGCCTCTGTTTCCTCTTCTTTAGAATAGAGGAAATTGTGTTGTCTCCATAGGATTTTCATGAGAATAAGGCAAAATATGTATGAGGGATGGCATATAACAAGGCAATGTGCCAGATCTCCAGCTCCCAAGCCAAGATGCTATCCTCCCTCAGTGATGATCCCAATACCTCCTGGTCACCAGGGGTCAGACTCTCTAGCCAGGCCTGCAGCCAGCCTGGTGTCCCACCTGGGGCAGTCTGAGAGAGACAGTATGGAAGCCCTGGGCACCTCAGGCCTCCCAACTTCATTCGCTCAACAACTGAGAAGAATGTCCTAGGTGTCCTATTTGTTCTCTCTCCAGCCAGTGGGGCCCAATAGGGCCCTTCCTCTGAGTTTTCCTTCCCAGCAGTGCCCTAGGGGCCCACCAAGTGGCCCTGGAGGGCAGGAAAGAGCTACTGAAGGACTCTTAGAAGTCCTGATTTGCCGAGGATCTTGCCCCACCTCACCCTGTATTTGGCTACAGTAAGCGCCAATCAGATTCCCTCCTCCTTGCCTGTTCCTCAGTCCACTTGTGGTGAGATCCTGGGGAGAGGTAGAGTCCTTCAGGATGGAAGCTAAGGCCACTTGAGGAGGAGCTGGACCCAGTAGTCTTCAGCCTCCTCTTCTCCTTTAACATCCTTCGATCTCCCCATGAGCATAATCCCTTAAACATAAAAGGATCTGCAAAATCTGACCCTTTGCACACACTACAGGGGGTGATTTTACAACTTCCCAGGCCCTGTCCCACCCCACCAACCCCATCCCATCCCATGTTTACCAAAGATGAATCTGAAGCCCTTTCATGAGCACCAGAGCCCAAAGTCCAGCTCCCCCTCCTGAGCACCAGAGCCTCATCCATCTCCTCATGGCTGACCCAGATTCTCACACTCTACACACCTTAAAGCACACCCTTCTCTGGACCCTCAGGTCAGTGAATGGGTCCACCTCCCACTCATTCTCCCAGGAGAGAAAACCAAAATCAGCCTTGTCTCCTCTCTCAGCCTGGCATCCAGGCAATCCTGTTTTCTCATCACCTGTCTTTTCCACTCTATTTCCACATGGGATTGCCACTTCTTACACCCTGTCACACTCCTTCTGCCTCTAGCCCTGCTGTGCTAACTCACAGACCTATAGATTTTTTTTCATTGGTTCAGGGGACTCCAGTGGCATATGCTGCCCCATTCTGACACATTTATGAAATCTTTCATTAGAAGAAGATATCCCAGACAGCAACATTTTAAAAATCAGCTGATCAAGAATCCCAATCAAATAAAAAAAAAATCTGCCTTTTAAAATAAATTTGCCTGACTGGAAATATAGCTCAGTTGGTAGAGTGCTTGCCTTTCGTGCCCAAGGCCCTGGGTTCAATCCCCAGCACCATAAAAAAATTAAAAAATAAAATTAAAAAATAAAATAAATTTGCCTTTTGGACCCTTGCAACAGGGGGATTGCAAGAATTTTTTTCACCAGTTAACACCACTTTGCAAGATGCATAAAAATACAATATTAAAAAAAAGAAACTGCCTCTAGCATCACACCAACAGCTTATAAGACACAGTCTCTCAGATCTTTATTCTTCAAAAGAAGCCCAAATCTGAGATTCAGATGAAGCTGCACAACTTTTAAATGTTGGTAATCAATTTGAAGATATTTTTAAAACCACTGTTCGGGCCTCTAGCTTGCAACTTTGGGCCCCTCTAATTCATCCTCTAAAATGGTCTTTTGTAATTTTGCAAAAATAAAAATAATTTTTTAAAAACCCTACATTTAACTAATGCTCACTAGCTGCTGACATATCTCTCACTGCTTCATGAAATTCATTTAATCTACCACTCCACCAAGAATTAGAGCTACCTCCACTCATTTAATCCAGCACTCACCAGCTGAGGCCCAGAGTGGTTAAGTAATTTGCCCAGGCTACACCGAGAGTCAAGTAGAGGAGCCAAGATTCCAACCCTGCAGTCTGCACAGAGCCACGAATTGTGAAGATCCTTGAGACCATGTTTTTCTGCACTAACTCCTGCCACAGCTCAATAACCGATGGGTACCTGAATGAGTGAATGCACGAATCAATGAAAGTACAGCTCTCTTCTTGTCCAGTTAATACCCGCCTGAGAGTCACCGCCTGGCCTGTGGCAGCAGCCAAGAACGTGCTCCTGGGGGTCCTTGGCTGCTCCACGGGGAGCGGGGCTCGCACAATGCAGGTGCGGGCTGCTCCCTCCCTTCCGCCGCTTTGAGGCTCTTGGACAGCCCGGACCGCTGCTTCCTGCACTGCAGACCCGACTGCCGGCCCTCCCACCCCCAGGTCCCAGACCGAGGTGCGGGGGATGGTAAGGGAAAAGGCGTCCCTTGTCGGGCAGGGAACTTTGAGCAGAATCCTGGCCAGAAGGCTGGTGTCCAGTCCCAGGGTCTACTTCCTGGCTGTGAGACTGGGGCACGTCTTGCAACTGTGCCATCAAGGAGTTGTTACCTCCTAGTCCTTCCCACCCCAATCTCTATCTCCCTCTTTGACACACAGTGTTAGGGTAGTCAGGCACGCAGAGCTAGTTTAATTTAGTATTCCCCTTCCTCCACCAAGATGATAGAGCTTCTACATCAGGGAACACCTTTTAGGTGAGCTTTGTATGGATCATCTCATTTAATCAGCCAGGCCGGATGAGTAGTATTCCCCCAATTTCTCCAAAGTGTCTCTCAGGTTACACAGCTAAGGGGTGGTACAGCCCAGATCCCACTTCCACAACTTTTTGTTCTGCAGTGTTCTGTGTACCTGCCCTAGTCCCAGGGACTTGAGCCAGGCCTGGGAATCAGACCCAGGTGGGGGGTTTCTCTGGCACCAGCAAGCTCCCTTGCTGATGGGGGAACATGTTCTAGTGCTGCAAGAGCTAGAAACTCACTTCCTTCCTAGGTAAGTAGAAAGGCATGCCTAAGCACTGAAGCACAAGAGGATTTCAGGTAGAGGGAGCAGCTGGCACAAAGCCTGAGCTGAGCCAAGCTCCAGCAGTGGGACCCCCTAATAGCCATTGTCTGCAGAAACAGGGCGCTCCTTCCCCAGGGACATCTCTGAGTGTCTCTGGTCAGACTTTTTGAACAAAAGTGCATGCCCTCTGCACAACACCTGATGTGGGAAAAGGCCTAGGCAGTGTTTAACAACTGGGGGTGCGGATGGGGGTAGGGAACCCTGATTTGTAGCATGTGTGGGTTTCCGTGTAGTAAATATTATGCATAACCAACTTTAAGTTATCAAAGCTGAAGTTGGACAGTAGCATACCATTATATAGTACTTCCACTGTAACAGATAGATACATAAAGTAAAACAATTAGGAAATAATGTTTGAAGTCTTTGTTTTTTTAATATTTTTTAATTGTAGATGGTCTTTTATTTTACTTACTTTTATGTGGTACTGAGGATCGAACCCAGTGCCTCATACATGCCGGGCAAGTGCTCTGCCACTGAACCACAGCCCCAGCCCCATGGAGTCTTTGTTTTTAATCTAGTTGATTTGAGTGTAAGTTTACATAACTTAATTTTATGATCATGTTTAGCTATATGATTCCTAAAACTGCAACAACTAGCTCCCACCAAAGCCAACTCCCTGACAGCTCTACTAACCCTTAGGTCACCCAAGTCCTAGGGACTCTCAGCTCCTTGGTTACCTCCAGCCTCAGGCCTTCTGGGCTCCCAGTCTCTCTAGCCTGTGTTTCCCTCTAGTGGACAAAAAAGTCATTTCCAGGTGATTCTCTTGCTCTACCTGTGCCCAGAGCCCAGCACTCAGAGCAGAGTGTGGACGGTGTTTGTCATCACTCCTGGCAAGAGTTTATTAAGGAGAGTCCTTACAATTTCACAGTTGTCCTCAGGCACTGAGCTTGGTAGCACACATCTGTAATCCTCCCGGTTCAGGAGGCTGAAGCAGGAGAATTGCAAATTCAAAGCTAGCCTCAGCAATTTCATGAGACCCTAAGCAACTCAGTGAGACCTTGTCTCTAAAATACAAAAAAGGGCTGGGGATGTGGTTCAATGATTGTGCATCCTTGGGTTCAATCCCTGGTACCAAAAAAAAAAAAAAAATTGTCCTCTAGGCACTAGGCACTTGGTATTATGTATCTGTGAGGTGCCGTGGTCCCATATCATCGCCCAGCTCAGGCTGGTGACATCAGCCCCTCCCCAACCTGCAATCAGTCTCTCTTTAAAAATGCAAACTGGAAGAGCCAGTTTGTGTTAAGATTAAGCTCTCACACAAGTCATAGCCCACTGGGGAAACGCTGATGCTAGCTATTCATGTATTGGACACATAGGAGAAAATGGAGCAAATCAGATGGGGTTCAGGACACACCCTTCTGCATTTCACCTGGACTCCTTTCTTCTGGAAATGATTCTTCCAAAGCACAGGTACATCTGTGCCACTCTTTCCTCACAAACCTCCTGCAGTTCACTGCTTCCAGCTTCAGTCCAGGCTCCTTAGCCAGGAATTCAGCTTTGGTTAGAACTCCACTAGACTGAGCCAGGCACAGTGGCACACACCTGTAACCTCAATGTCTTTGGAGGTGGAGGCAGGAGGATTATGAGTTCAAAGCCAGCTTCAACAACTTAGCCAGGCCTTAAGTCACTTAGTGAGACCCTGTCTTTAAATAAAAAATATAAAAAGGGATGGGAATGTGACTTAGTGGTTGGGCGCCCCGAGTTCAATCCCCAGTACAATAACAAACAAACAAAAAACTCCACTAGACTGTTTACCTTCAATCTCCCAAGGAAGAGAGAAAATAAATAAATAAATAAAATCAAAAACAGGGCGGGGCGGGGGGGGGACTGTCCTCTGGGCCAGGCACTGTGCTGAACACATTGCAAACAGTTTAATTCTTCAACAGTGCTTCTAGATAGGCTGAATCACTTTACAGATAAGAAAACTTAGGGTCTATACAAGCCAGTTTAGTGTGATACAGCTTGCATACAGGGAAGTTTTCTATTCAACTCACTTCTTGTTTTTGAAAGTTGCTCTTCTCTCTCTGGGCCTGGCTTCTTCTTTGGGTTGACTACAGAGGGAGGGACAAAGTCCTCAGAACCCAAGGAAAGGACTGCTTTGCAGTGAAACCCCAGCAGATGCAACAGAGCTGCAGATACGGGATGAGAAACCAGACTTCAAATTCTTCTGGTGCTGACTGCAGAGCCCTTCCCCCACCCACCCACAATTCTCCTTTCTCATCCTCTCCCACCCTCATGTCTTTACTTCTGGAATCCTAGACATCTTTAAGGCTTAGATCAAATTTCCCTCCTCCAGAAACCCTCTCAGACCACCTGACTCAGGAATCTGCCTAACAAAAGTAAGAATTGTTGGCAGTTTGAAAGAAAGAACAGGTTTCTGACTAAATATGAGGGTTGATCACATGTATTTATCTCCACTCACTCCTGAAATTCCATTCAAATAACAGCAAATAAATTAGGGGGAAAAAAAGTTCAAGCTGGGTGTTGTGGCATACAATATTCTGGTGGTTGAGGCAGGGAGGATGGCAAATTAGAGGCCAGCCTGGACAAATTAGTGAGACACTATCTCAAAATAAAATTATAAAACTGACTGAGGATGTAGCTCAGTAGTAGAACACTTGCTGAGTATGTGCAAGGCCCAGTCCTGGGGAGAAAAAAGTTTAAACTCACATGAATAAAAAGAAGTAGAAGTTGGGCCAATACCTGATACCATAATGAAAATTAACTCAAATAAACTGAAGACCTAAATATAAGAGCTGAATCTATAAAACTCTTAGAAGGAAACATAGGGTTAGGTCTGTGACCTTAGATTTGGCAATGGACTCTTTTCTTAGATACGACACCAAAACTCACAAGCAATGAAGAAAAAAATGAGTGTGTTATAAAGTCATTTGAAAAGGAACTCAGCAAAGCTTGTGACTGGAGTCACCCAAGTAACTTTCTGCTTTAAAGAGTAATAAATACAGATGAGTTTTCAAAAATAGGTAAATTGGATTTCACTGAAATTAAAACCTTTTGCACATACAAGGACACTAATAGTAAAGTGAAAAGACAATTCAAAGGATGGGAGAAAATATAAGGGTCTAGTGTCCTAGACTATAATGAACTCTTACAACTCAATAACAAAAAGATGACCCAATTTGAAAATGAGCAAAGTATTTGAACAGTCATTTCTCCAAAGAGGATGTGTTAATGGTCAATAAGAACATGAAAAGATATTCAATGGGTTAGAATGTAGTTCAGCAGTAGAGTACTTGCCTAGCGACACATGAGGGCCTGGGTTCAGTCTCCAGCACGGCCAAAAAAATGTTCAGCATTATTAGTCATTAGAGAATTGCAAACCAAAGTCACTATGAGAATGCCAATTAAAGGTGACTATAGTAGTAGTAATAGTAACAAACCTGAAAATAACAAACATTTGCAAGGTTGTAAAGAAATTGGAAGCTTTCTACATTTCTGGTGGAAATATAAAATGTTGCAGCCACTGTGAAAAACAGTTGCCGCATGACCCAGAAATTCCACTACCATGTACATACCTAAGGGAATTGAAGACATATATTCGAATAAAACTTGTACATGAGGGGCTGGGAATGGTGGCATGCAAGGCCCTGGGTCAATCCTCAACACCTCCCTCCTCAAAAAACTCTATATAGACTAATGCTGGCATCAGCATTATTCATAATAGCCAAAAAAAATGAGAACAATCCAAATGTCAATTGATCAATGAATGGATAAATAATATGTGATAAATCCATACAGTGAATATTATTTATCCATAAAAAAGAATGACATACTGAATCATGCCTAAACATGGATGAACTTTGGAAACCTGCTTCGTGAAAGAAGACAAATACAAAAAGCCATGTATTGTATATTGGATATTTCTTTATATAAAATATCCAGAATAGAAAATCTATGAGACAGAGAGACAAAAATAATAGTCACTAGGGTACGGGGTGTCTTTTTTGGGGTGATGAAAATGTTCTATATTTATGGTAGTGACAGTGCTTAACCTTATGTACTGAATTGCACTTTAAATGGTTATAAGGGTGACTTATATGTCATGTGAATTTTACCTCAATTTTTAAAAAGGGTCAAGCCAGCCATAGTGGTGCATGCCTATAGTCCCAGCTTCTTAGGATGCTAAGACAGGAGGATCACTTGAGCCCTGAATTCAAGTCTAGCCTGGACAACATAGCAAGACCCTCTCTCAAAAAAAAATTAATTTTTCCTCAATTTAAAAAGAAAAAGAAGAGAGAAAATA
Organism: Glaucomys volans; assembly: GCA_020662805.1. NCBI lineage: Eukaryota > Metazoa > Chordata > Mammalia > Rodentia > Sciuridae > Glaucomys > Glaucomys volans. Next base: position 23,462 of record JAJEJO010005589.1, read on the forward strand.
ACAGCAACCGAGAGAGGTCCACAAAGCTTGCCAAGCTGGAAAACAGGCAGATAAGGACTAGCTGATTTAGCAAAAGGCCAGAAAAAGAAGAAATTGTAACTACTTATGGTAGGAATGGTGAGAAGAAGAGAAAAGTGTCAACAAGAAGCAAGTCCATTAGTGCATCTGAACCCAAGAACAGCTCAGATGCTGGAGGCTGATAAGACCTCTGAAGGCAGATCTGTAGGGAGGGTCCAAAAGGAGCAGAATTGGGTGGAAGTATAAGGAGTTGGATTCCTAAATCTCCCCCCTTGACCTTTGTAGCCAGGTGACTGGCCTCTGCCCACCTGGCTGGAGATAGTTTGAATTGAGAGGCTCTGGATTTGGAAACACCAGGTGCAGCTGAGAACAGGAATGACAGCCTGTACTGAGCTTGGGGGATTTGCTGAACTATAAGATCCCCTCATCCTCTTCCCCCTTCCCACTTCCCCCTTCCAGAAGACTGGCAACCAGGCTTATAACCTTGTCCTGGTAGGATAGAGGACATCTCTATAGGAAAATTGAAAGACATACAGACAAGAGTCCCCTGGTGAAACTGCCAAGTACCTGCCTAATAACCCTTTAGTGAAGTTCAATAATCAATACCCTGCATCCCAAACACAAGCAAATGGAGCTTTCAGTTAGCTCCTCCCCTAACATCCCCACTCCCAGGACTAGGGACAGAACCCAGGGATTCTCTACCACTAAGCCACATCCCCAATCCTTTTTCTTTTTTATTTTGAGGCAGTCTGGCCTGGAACTTGTCTTTCTCCTGACTCAGCCTCTGAGTTGCTGGGATTATAGGTGTGCATCACTGCACCCTGCTCAGTTTTTAATGCCTCAATCTTTAATATAAACAGAAACAGAGAGCAAGGATCATCCCACTTTCCATGAAGGCCTCTAACAAAAAACACAGTGCCAAACAAACAGGAGAGAATTCAGAGTAAACAAAGAGAAAAGGGAGCAAGGAAAACTTTCAAAATGTATAATTAACAGCTGGGCGCAGTGGCACATACCTGTATTCCCAGTGAATGGAGAGGTTGAGGCAAGAGCTCAACAACTTAGTGAGACCCTGTCTCAATATAAAAAAAATTAAAAAGGACTGGGGATGTAGTTCAGTGGGAAAGCTTCTGGCTTAAGTCCCCAGTTCAAAAAAATATTATAATTATGTAGACACTATTAATAGCCTCAAAGGAAAAAAAAAAGGCAAAAAAATTGTGTTCATAGAAAAAACCAGAGAGCTATAAATAGGGAACATCATCAACAACAAAGACTTCTAAGTACTAAAAAATATAATAGTCAAAAAAATTTTAAGGCAATAGGATTGGAAGTTGAGAAACTCTTCCAGAAAGTCTAACAAAATACATAGGTAGAGATGAAAGAAGAAATAAAAAAATACTAGCAGGAGTTTCAGAGAGAGGGTGGGAAAGAAAGAGCTGGAGAAATTTTCAAAGAAATAGTTGTAGAGTAAATGGATTTCCAGAATTAAAGGCTTAAGGCAAAGAATGCAGAAGGATGATGCAATGCAATTCTGAGACTATCAGGAGTTAAGTGGAACTTAACCTAATGGCACAGTCTTCACAAGGCTGCCCTTGTCACTGGAGGAGGAGGTCCAAGGAGTTCCTGGAGAGGGGAACCTCAATTCAGGGCAAATGAAGTTGCAGAAATGAATTTAAGGATGAGTCAGTGAGAGGCACAGACAGAGATTTATTTAGGAAAGCAAAGACAATTCAAGGGAGAATGTGGGCCACCCATCTCAAGTGTCAGAAGCACTTTTGGGGTCCTCAGTTTCTTCTTTTAAAGGGAACCTGGTGAGGGATTGCATGGGAAAGTATGTGGGGATGATGTCAGTCTGGTGATCACAAGATGATATACGGTAGTCTGGCAATTTTCAGGATCATTAGGTTGACATGGTCTCCATTATCTGATCATATTGGAAAGTTCCCTACATTGTAGATTTCTTAAAATATATCTTTTTGCTTAATATATTTATTTTATAGGTTAATTAACAGTGCACAAGGTAAATATCATAAGTGAATGAATTTCCAGTAACACTAAAATTATGAGTGAAGATTTGTAGATGTCCCAGAAATTTGGGAGTGGCAGGTCTGGGAGAAGAACAGTTGGGTACTGACAAGTCTAGAAACAGAACTGGCTTGGGAAGAAAAAGTATCTGGAACTTTAACACAAGGCTTTTAGATGAAAGTTGTATTTACTTTGTCTTTCCTTTTGTCTCCTTTCTTCCTATTTTTAATTTCTTTCTATCCTATCTCATCCTTACTCAGACACCAGCTACAAGCTCAGGGTTTCCTAGGTTACCTATACTTCCAATCAATTTAGGGCTTCCCACTACCCCCACAGTTTCAGTAATTCCCTAGAACACCTCACAAAACTCAGGCAAGTACTATACCCCCAGGAAAGTGGTTACCATTTTATTTTAGCAAAAACAATACAAATCAGAATGAACCCCAAAAAGAGACCCATGGGGCAAAGTCTTAGAGCATCCCAAATGCAAAACTTTTAGTGTTCTTTTCCCATGAAATCATCCTGGCATATTGATGTGTAATATGGAATATTACTATCCAGGAAAGCCAAACTGAGCATCAGCATCCAGAGTTTTCATTGTACTCCTTACATAAACATGATCGATTCAATCATTGTCTACATTATTGAATTCAATGTCCAGCATCCTGCTCAGAGGTCATCCTGATATAACATGGCACAAAGCCACAAACTGCGAGTCAAATGACAGATCTTCTAGCACAGAGAGCCTCCGTAAGGAGTCATCTCAACTATCTAGAGATCCACCTTGAGTCACTTTATTAGCATTAACCATTAGAGGGGCCACCATGAATAAGGAAGACACTCCTGATACTTGGAGGAATTCCAAGGATTTAGAGGCTATTGCCTAGGAACTGGAGACAAAGACCAGTCAAATTCTTTATTACAGCAGACCCACACCAAAGTACATCGTTGAAAAAAATTCAGAATGCCAAGGACAAAGAATATATCCTAAAGGCTTCTGGAGAGAAAAACAGGTCACATACAAAAGGTTTGTAGATCAAATGATGTCTGTCTTTTCAATAATAACTGGTTGCTAGGAAAAAGAACAGCAATACCTATAAAATTCTTAGAGGAAATAATTTCTATTCTAGTATTCCATACCCAGCTAAACTATCAACCAAAGGTGAGGGTACAATAAGGACAATTTCAAAAATGCAATTTCAAATATTTGACTTTCCAAGCACCTTTTCTCAGGCAGATGTAGAGAATGTGCACCACCAAAGTAGGTAAGTAAATCAAAAAAGAGAAAAAGATGGAACTCCAGAAAACAGGGGATACAACACAAAAGAGAAGCAGAGGAAATTTCCAGGATCATGGTGAAGGGAAATGTCAAGATGACAATTGTGAAGCAGGTCAACAGACTAATAAGTTCAGATTGGAACAGGAAGACAAAAAGTTCAAGAGGAATGATTCCAAGAAAAAAAAAATATAACTGGTAGATTAATTACCTGGTCTGTTTTACCATATGGAGTGCTCCCTGCAGCTCTTGTGGGAATGCACAGGTTAAATTCATAATAGATACAAAGCAAAATAAAAATGAGACAATTTAACTCTGATAAAAACATATAAGTAAAGGCCAGGCATGGCATGGTGGTGCATGCCTGTAATCCCAGCTCCTTAGGAGGCTGAGGCAGGAGGATGGCAAGTTCAAAGCCAGCCTGAGAAATTTAGGGAAGCCCTAGGCAACTCAGTGAGACCCTGTCTCTAACTACAATATAAAAAAGGGGAAGTAGTTAAGCACCTCTGAGTTCAATCCCTGGTACAAAAAAAAAACAAAAAACAAAAAACTAAGGAAGGAAATGAAGTCATAGTATACTTGTATAGTCATAATACTGTGAGCATTGAATAAATATTTATTCATTTAAAAATTAATTAGTGAGGCTCTAAGCAACTTAGGTAGATCCTTTCTCAAAAAATAAAAAGAGCAGAGGATATAGCTAAATGGCAAAGTGTCCCTGAGTTCAATCCCTAGTACCAAAAAGGAAAAAGAAAACAGTAAAAACTGAACTATAGGGCTGGGTTTGTAGCTCAGAGGTAGAGCACTTGCCTAGCATGTGTGAGGCCCTGCGTTTGATCTTCAGCACTACATAAAAATAAAATACAGGTATTATGTCCACCTACAGCTGAAAATATATTTTTTAAAAATTGAACTATAATTCTACTGAAAGAGTAAGAGAAGACCAAGTGTGGAGGGAGGGAAGGGAAGTATAAGAGCTATCTTCTTTTATTGTGGGATATCAATAGAAATTTAAAAGCCAGGAAAAAAACAGCAACAACATTATCTGCATTGCTCAAAAGTATTAGGAAGAAAAAAAAAAAAACAGCTTTTGGAAGCAGGACTCAGAAGTGGCAAAGGCAGGACAGAAGACTGAGTTTTTTTTTTTTAACATTGTCATATGCCTAATTGATATTCTAAAAAACTATGCACATGTATTGTTGTGATTAAAAATATATTTTAGGGGTTTGGGGATGTAGATTTGTGGTAAATCACTTGCCTAGCATGCATGAGACCCTGAGTTCAATACCCAGCACTGGAGGAAAAAAAAAAATTAAAGATATGTTTTGGCTCTTTCTTTTCTGCCATCTTTCTATGATGCCACAATGGTGTACATGAATGTCCTAGAACATTCAAAATGCTGTGAAAAAGAGGCAAATGCCAGGGTTTGGTTGGTTTTTGTTTTGTTTTGTTTTGTTTGCCTTAGGAATTAAACCCAGGGGCACTCTACCACTGAGCTATATTCCTGGTCCTGTGTGTGTGTGTGTGTGTGTGGTGCTGGGGATCGAACCAGGGCTTTGTGCTTGCCAGGCAAACACTCTACCAACTGACCTACATCCCCAGCCCTTTTTATTTTTTATTTTGAGACACAGTCTTGATAAATTGCCCAGCTTGGCCTCAAACTTGTGATCCTCCTGTCTCAGCCTCCCAAGTGGCTGGGATTACAGGTGTGCACCATTGTGCCAGGAAAATGCCATGTTCATATTCGATTGTGCTCCCAAGTCATCATCTAGTTTCTGATTGTGATGAAGAAGCAAAGATACATTGCTAATTTAAAATTATTGATGACTATGGAGCTGGGGAAGTTGTGAACTTCACAGGCAGGCTAAACAAGTGTGAAGAGACCATCCTTAGATTTGATGTGCAAAGATCTTGAAAAATGGCAGAAGAATCTGCTCCCTCCTGTCAGTTTGGTTTCATTACAGTGACAACCTCAGCTGGCATCACAGACCACAAAGAAATAAGACAAAAACATATAGGAGGGAAAATCCTGGGATTCTTTTTCCAGGGATACAATAGATAATACAATTTTTTTTTTTAAAAAAAAAGGCTTCAATGGACAAAAAAAAGTTTTAAGGAAAATAAAGGAAATTTTAAATTTTGCAGCTAAATTGGATATCCCTAGGGTAGCATTTGTTACCTTGGTGAATTTATCACCATTCTGGGTCCAGACATTAGCTCAGAAACCACAGTTGTTAGTCCTAAAAGCAGCAGCATCTCTATGGAACAGACACACATTAACCAGGCTCATGAGACTGATATTTCAAATCAGATGCCAATTCATTAATTTATAAGGGGAAGTAGGGCTTTGAAGCAGACTGGATCTTCCTGTTCACTGCTGAGTGCATTCACTCCCTGTGGGCGGATCTACATGGGGAACAGAATGGTTTATCAGAAGGGTTGCTTGGTGATCCAGAGCATGAGTGAAGTGGGGGATGAACTGGGTAGCTTCAAAGAATGATGCCTCCATATCCCCTCTTCCTAGACCAGCATTTTTTTTGTCCCCAGAGATTGCTATGATGGAAATGCTGGTGATTACCTTAGCAACTCTCCCTGATCTCTGGCTTCCTCGGCTGCCCACTCCCTCCTTGACTGGTACTTTCTTTACTTATATTAATACCTTTTTTTGTGTGTGTGTGATGGGGTGATCTATATTGCTTAGGCTACCCTCCAACTCCTGGGCTCAAGTTTCCTCAATCTCCCGAGTAGCTAGGATTATAGACACATGCCACTGTGCCTGGCACTACATTAATACCTTTAATCAGGCTATTATTTAGACTGGGTCAGAGAATCTCTACCAGGCACACTGGCACATCTCTGTGCTAAAGCATTACAGGTTTGTGTTTAATCAAATAGGTAACACATTTACTAAACATCCATGCATGACATACTAGGTTCTGTTTAAGCTCTGGGGTTATGATAGTGAACAAGACTGACATTTGTTCCTGTCCTCATTGAGTTTACAGATGGCTGAGGAAGACAAATTAAACAATTAAAAGTATGCTAAGTGAAGGAGAAGCACAATTCTCAGAAGACAACTAAATTGCTTTTTCCCTGCTTCTTGAGATGAGGGCACTTCCTAGTTGCCCCTAAATATAATCTACAGGAATGAAGAGGGACTGCCGAGTAGGGGCTCCAGTGTAAAAAAGACCCATTCTCCAAGCATAGATTACAAGCCTCCCATGAATTCTATACCAGAAATTCTCCCAATAAAGCAGATTTTTGCTTAAATGTAGGTAAGCTGGTTTCTCTTTTTTGTAACCAAGAACCCTGACTGATATCAAACCCATCCCAGACACCTATGAACAGGAGAGAAATTCACCAAAAGGCAGCCCAATCCTTCTGCCTTGAGGCTGCAATCAAATTTAAGAACATTTTCTGGGGGCTGGGTTTGTAGCTTACTGATAGAGTGCTTGCCTAGCATGTGTGAGGCACTGGGTTCAATCCTCAGCACCACCTAAAACCAAATAAATAAAATAAAGGTATTGTGTCCATCCATAACATACATGTGTGTGTGCGTGTGTGCATATGTATGTATGTATGTATGTATGTATGTATGTATGTATTTGGGGCTTTCCAGTTCAGCACAGAGCAGAGCATATAAGCTGTCTCAATAAAATCTGATTGGCTAGGTCATCCAGTAAGTCAGTTCACAAATATCTGCCAAAAGTCCTTCTAGGTACAGGAATGACAAAGCAAGTAAGAGTTCCTGCCTTTGGGATGTTCCACATGAACCTTAGACCCAAGAACTCCAAAATGGAGGGTGCAATCTTCCCTGCCTTCTCTTCCCAACTCATACAACAACTCACACCTCAAGGTTCTCTGCTCCAGCCTGCTGGCATGCCAACTTAAGTAGTTTGGTGTTGGTGGATCACCAGGGTGGGAAGGAAAGACAGGGAGAGCATGCAGTCAGGCAAGGATAGGCAGACACTCCACATTAGTGCCAGGTGGAGGATTCCATATGTATAGGCTACTGTCCTGAGTTACTTGTCCTGGGCTTAAATCTCAGATGGCAAACACTGAAGGATTACCGGTCCATCACACGAAACAATTCGAAGAAATTATATGTTCATCATCTTCGCCAGAAATAGGCGCAAAACTTTAAACAGCAAATGGCCAAGCGCGGATTTAGACAAAGTTTTCCAACTCCCAGACCTCTCCCCCCACGCACACCTTTTTTTTTTTTTTTGTACTAGGGATTGAACTCTGAGGCGCTTAACCATTGAAACACATCCTCAGCCCTTTATATTTTTTAAGATAGGGTCTTGCTAAATTGTTTAGAGCCTCGCTGAGGCTGGCTTTCAACTTGCGATCTCTTGCTTCATTCTATTTTCTATTTCTATTTCCTATTCTATTACCTATTTCCTCTATTAGAACAGCTCCTATGAAGTGTTTTTTTGTTTGTTTTGTTTTGTTTTTGAGGGAAGGGAGGGGTGTAAGCCCTGACTTTACCATGAGGGGAAACATCCCCAGGGGCGGGAGTTAAACCAGTATTGCTAGCCTCCCTCTTGGTGCAGTCCCCTTCCTTAGGTGTTGTATCTTCTTAAACCCTCCCAAATACCCTGTGAGGTATTACCATCCCCTCATTTTATAGGTGAAATCGTAACCTTTCTAAGGTTGCAGCGGGACGCGGTGGCGCACCCCTGTAATCCCAGCGGCTTGAACAAGCAAGAAGATCGCAAATTCAAGGCCAGCCTCAGCAATCTAGGGAGGCCCTAGGCAATTTAGTGAGAACCTGCCTCTAAATAAAATATAAAAAGGTCTGGAGATGTGGAGTGGTTAAGCTCCACTGGTACCCCCCCAAGAAAAATTATGTTGCAGGCTCCAAAGCCCAGAGTCCCCACCAGTTTTCCTTGCTGCTGTCCGGGCTTGGGCCACCGAGCTAAAGAAATGAGCTAAGGGGTGATGAAGCAGAAGCCAGAACGAGCCCCGATTCGAGGCTGCGGGCCGCCAGGTGGCGTGCTGGAAGTGCAGTTGCCGTTGATCCCCCACCCCCGGATCCCCTCAGCCATCCCGCGGCTGGTCCGACGCACCTGAACCCAGCCGGTGCGCCCAGGGGAAAAGGCTAGTGGGGTGGGGCGGGAAGTAGCCCTATTCCTGGCCCGAAGTGGCCAACAGAGCGGCTTATTCGGCCTGCGGGATCCGCGAGAGTCTTTCTAAAGAGTCGCTCCTCTACCAGGCGACCGCCGGGCTGCATCATCTCGACTCCAGCTCTGCTCTCCCCAGCGTGCAATTTATTTGGTGGCTACAAGGCATAGAATAGAGCCGGGTAGGGCAGCCAGGAGGTGGGGACGTCCCCACCTGTCGACTTGCGGGAGAGGGGCGGATCGGGGGCGGAGCTTGTCCCTTAGGACCCACCTCCCGGTCCCGGAGCCCGGAGCGTTCTACGAGATATAAGGCAGCCGGGAAACAATGCGCCTGCAGCTCGCGCTCCCGCGCCGATCCCGGGAGCGTCCGGGCCGCCGTGCGCAGGCGAGGGAGGGAACGCGCGCGCGGGGGGCGCTCTCGTGAGTGCGGGCCGCGCGCTCGGTGGCGCGCATGTGTGTGTGTGCGGGCTGCCGGGCTGCCCCGAGCCGGCGGGGAGCCGGTCCGCTCCAGGTGGCGGGCAGCGGGAGCGAGGTGAGGCTGCGGGTGGCCCCGGCACGGGCGCGGATCCTGGGGGGTGCGGACAGGCTGCAGGCTGTCTTCTGGACACCGCGCGCCCCCGCCCGACCTGGCCCGGCCCTGGGAGCTGCGCTCCGGGCGGTGCTGGCAAAGTTTGCTTTGAACTCGCTCCCTGTAGCGTGGTCCGCGGCGTTGTGATCATCTTCCCTTGGCACTCTGACCCAGGGCCAGGCTTCCCCGGAAGCGAGGGCAGGGCGCGGGCGGGCTGCAAGTCGGTAGGGTTGGGGAAGGACGAGAGCCCGCAGCCGCCTGTGCGGAGGGACCCGGGTTGCCTCTTCCCTCCACCGGCACCTCAGTCAGCACGCCCCCCCTTCCCTCCCACAGGGAGCGGACATGGACTTCGACTCGTACCAGCACTATTTCTACGACTATGACTGCGGGGAGGATTTCTACCGCTCCACGGCGCCCAGCGAGGACATCTGGAAGAAATTCGAGCTGGTGCCGTCGCCCCCCACGTCGCCGCCCTGGGGCTCCGGTCCCGGCGCCGGCGACCCAGCCCCTGGGATTGGCCCCCCGGAGCCGTGGCCCGGAGGGGGAGCCGGGGACGAGACGGAATCTCGGGGTCACTCGAAAGCTTGGGGAAGGAACTACGCTTCCATCATCCGCCGTGACTGTATGTGGAGCGGCTTCTCAGCCCGGGAAAGGCTGGAGAGAGCGGTGAGCGACCGGCTCACCCCTGGCGCGCCCCGGGGGAACCCGCCCAAGGCGCCCGCCACCCCGGACTGCACTCCTAGCCTTGAAGGCGGCAACCCGGCACCCGCCACCCCTTGTCAGCTGGGCGAACCCAAGACCCAGGCCTGCTCCGGGTCCGAGAGCCCAAGCGACTCGGGTAAGGACCTTCAGGGGCCATCTAAGAGGGGGGCGTCCCATGGGTGACCAAAGCTCTACCGCTAAGGTCAGGCACTGGCTTTTCTCAATCCTTCATCGTCGCCTCCCCCTTTTCTGCCTGAAGCTGCTGGTGTAGCCCCCAGCAGTGTCTGTCTGGCACGTGGGTGTGTTGGTAAACAGTTTGGAGAAGTGGGGAGGGAGCCAGCGTCCCTTCGATGATTGGAGCCCCGGGGGACACGGGAGACATGGTGAGGGTTGGCGCTTAGAGAGGACAATACTCGGGTTGGACTGTAGGGGATTTCTGTTCTTGGGAGGTTGGAAGGGGGTCCCTTAAGAGTCACTCCAAGCTTTTTTTGATGCCGCCTATTTCCCGGGGAAACTCACACTCCCCTTGGGAGAGAAGAAACTGAGGAGCTTTTTGTGCAAAGCAGAGCCTTCATTCTGTTAAAAACCTAGGTCTCCTGCCTGCTTTAGGTTAAAATGCCAATAATGCCCTCTCCTTGCACCTCCCACTCCTTACCACTTGTGCATTTTCATCATCACCTAGTGAGACAGACGGGAGAGATGAAGGTTCCCTGTTAAGAGATGGAAAAAATGAGGCTCAGAGATAGAAAATCACTAGAAATGAGGCCCAGCTTCCTGCCATCCAGCCAACTTCTTTTCCTAACCCTTCATCCCAGTCAGGCACCACCACTTCCTTGATGATTAGAGGGTCTTGGTGGGCACTTACCTGAGAAGATCTACACTGTGCCTGCTGCTTTGGCCTAAGATAGAAAGGTGTTCTATCTCACTCTTAAAATACCTCTGGGCTTCAGCTACTCCCTTGCATTCAAGAAATGTTCACTGGCCCTACTTGTGCCAACCCTTTGGGCTTTGTACTGGGATCATGGCCATAGAGCTCCAGTCCTTCCTCCCCCATCCTTGATACAAGTGCAAACTTTGATGAGGGCAGACTGGAGCATCCGGTGCCACCAGATTACATTCTTATCCCAACCTCTTAGACCCTTGTATCCATGAGAAATAGCAGAAAGGATGCTTTTTAAGGTGTAGACTGAGGCTCGCTTACACATCTACGTAAATCAGGACAGAGAAAACTCACTGTAGCTTTTAAGAATAACTTTTATGTGAACATTTGAGAGGGAATTAGGGAATAGGGCATGGAAATTGTCATACCCTTAAGGAAGAAAATAAAGATAACAAGAAAAATTAACTCACTCCTCGTCCCCAAAGGTCCCTGTTCTTGATCCACTGAGTTAAGATCATTTTTAACCTGCTTTTTTGCTACACCCAAGAGCTTGTGTTTCTTTAACGTCTGGAATAAGAATCTTGAGATCAATAAAGATGTATCTCTTTAAAAGCTGGTGAAGTGGTAAAGTGGAAAGAGCATTGTTTTTGAAGGCTAATTTTGAGATCCAGAACATTACAAAGGTGATATGTGAACTTGGTGATCTGGATCTGTTTTCCCCTTTGCAGACAAGGGGGAGTACTTGATTGTCCTACTGAGGGTTTTTACTGGGTAGAATAAGATGCTCCTCTGAAAAGGAGGATAGTGTCTTAAATTTTTTCTTTCTTAGAGCCATCCCAGCCATGAGGTTTGACATTGAAAATTGAAGGTTTGGGATGTAAAGAAGTCTCTTAAATCATTTCTGACCTGCCCTTTAACCTGAACCTGTTTGCGGGCTCCTGGTTCACTCTCAGGCCACATGGCCTAGAACAAAATGCAACAGATTGCAAACAATGAGGGGGGGCGGGGAGTGTGATTGACGGCAGAGCTCAGCCAATAGAAGTTAGGGGCTGGGTAAAACAGCATTCCAAACACAGCTCAGCCAGCCAATCACAGGCTTTGGGACCAGGAAGGCTGAATGGTCAGGTTTTATTAATGGAGAAATAATGCGATTGTCCACACAATGGAAGCCTTCCTGACAAAGGGGCTCAAGCTTCCTGATATGCAAAAGAGGCTGAGATCGGAGCTCTTCTGTTGTCGGGTGGGAATGCATTAAGGTGGCCTTCTGTGTGGGGGCTGCAAAATGTAGAGAGCAGGAGGGTTTTCCCGCAGTTGTCTCTCCCCTGGTTGGGTTCATCTAACAGACCTTCTAGCCAGAGAATAGTAAGGATACGTCGAGGTGTCTCCAGATACTTGGTATTTTGTCCGGGTATCTGGGTCATTCTGCTGCTGCTCATTCTCTCCCCCTGGTGCAGGTTGCTTAGAAATGGTCGCTTGTACCTTTGTGAAGTTCCTGCAGCTTTCCCGGACCTGCGATTATGATTCCACCTCTCTTCTGGTCGGGGAAAGGGGGTCGGGTGGGGGACCTATAAATGATGGATGAATTTAGATAGCCATTGAACCCAGGAGCAAAATGCTCCTAAGGGAAAACCTTTCCCTCCTCTCTGTGGGTGAGGAGGGATGGTTGTTGCTCTCCCTCTCTGAATCTTCAACTGAAAAGATGGCAGAATAGAGAGGTGGGGGAATAATAGGATTTATAACTTGTGAAAAGTAACAATTCCCAAGTGCAGGCTGTGCTGGGCCGGAACAAAGGGCAGCTCTGCCCACAGACCCCTCATTTACAATTCTGATGGGGCATGAAAGAGCCTGACTGAGGAAGATCTTTATAGCTAAACTTTGTCCCAGGCCGGTAGCTCTTTCTCTCCATCCCCTCAGTGGGGGAAGGGACAGCCTTTGCAGGCTGGGGCTGTTGGCTTGGGTCTGCCTTTTGTTCTTATCTAAGCCTTGCTGTGCAAAAGGAAATTGGAGAATATTTTCCTTCTTGCCTATTTCCCCTCCTTTCCTTCACTCTGCCCTTACCTCATGAATCAGCTGTCTTTCTCCTCACTTCAATTTGTGGATAACTAGATTGGGAAATGTCATCTATCTTCCTAAGTCCCAGCATAGAGAGCTAAAGCTGTAGGACCTATGTATGTTTCTCATGGGATGTGTTTTTTTCCTCCATCTCTCCTCTTGGACAGAGAGTGAAGAAATTGACGTTGTGACGGTGGAGAAGAGACAGTCTCTGGGTATACGGAAGCCTGTGACCATCACTGTGCGAGCAGATCCTCTGGATCCCTGCATGAAACACTTCCACATCTCCATCCATCAGCAACAGCACAACTATGCTGCCCGCTTTCCTCCAGAAAGTTGCTCCCAAGAAGAGGCTCCAGAGAGGGGTCCCCAAGAAGAGACTCTGGAGAGAGAAGCCCCCGAGGAGAAGGAAGATGAGGAGGATGAAGAGATTGTGAGCCCACCCCCTGTGGAAAGTGAGACTCCCCAGTCCTGCCACCTCAAACCTGTCAGTTCTGATACTGAGGATGTGACCAAGAGGAAGAACCATAATTTCTTGGAGCGCAAAAGGCGGAATGACCTTCGTTCCAGGTTCTTAGCCCTGAGGGACCAGGTACCCACCCTGGCCAGCTGCTCAAAGGCCCCCAAAGTAGTGATCCTGAGCAAGGCCTTGGAATACTTGCAAGCTCTGGTAGGGGCTGAGAAGAGGATGGCTACAGAGAAAAGGCAGCTTCGGTGCCGGCAGCAGCAACTGCAGAAAAGAATTGCGTACCTCAGTGGCTACTAACTGACCAAAAAGTCTGACTCTTCTGTCTTACAAAGACAGTTTATTTTTTAACCTCCCTTTGCCCTTTAGTAATTTGCACATTTTGGTTACGGTGGGACAGTCTGAACAGTAGATCCCAGAATGCATTGCAGCCAGTGCACACACAATAAGGGCTTGCATTCTTGGAAACTTTGAAACCAGCTCTCCCTCTTCCCTGACTCATGGGAGTGCTCTGTCCTCTTTGGCGCCTTTGGCTTCTCAGCAGGCAGCTGACTGAGGAGCCTTGGGGTCTGCCTAGCTCACTAGCTCAGAAGAAAAGGCTGACAGATGCTATGCAACAGGTGGTGGACGTGGTGGGGGTAGGGGGGAGGTCCAGCCTGCATGAAATCGCACACTCTGCAGGAGCTTTAGGCTAGGAAAGGATGCTCCCACTGGTGTCTCTGGGGGTGATGCAAGGACAGCTGGGCCTGGTTGCTCTCCCTGAGGCTCCTTTTTCCAGGAGACACATGAGCTGTCTTGAGTGAAGGCAAGCTCACAGACTTGAACAACATGGACCATTACCTCACTGTCAGACACTTTACAGTACCTGAGGAGTGCAAACCTTTAGTATATATTATGTTAGTTGATACCCCTCTCCCCACTCTGAATGCTGCGACCCTGAGAACATTTAAAGAGTTTGGCCTCAAATTCTTTGTCTTAGAGCCCTGTGGTCCCTCTCCTCTGAGGGAGGGACCTTTCTGTCCTTACTTAAGGGACTTTTTTAGTTCATTCTGCCTTTGTTATGCAATGGGCTCTACAGTGCCCTTTCCCACAGGTCAAAAATATTTCCCCTAGGTCAGAAATACTTCCCCTAAGAAACAGGAAAATGGATCCTGGCTTGGGGCCTGGGGAAGGCTTGAAGTCCTGGCTCATGAACTTGTTCCCTGCCCAGGTGTTTTCCAAGGGGCATTTGAAGCCCATCTTGGGATCTTTTCTATAAGGCACCTCAGAAGGAAGCACTCTGTAACTCTTCCTCTTCCTACCTGCCTCTCATCTCAATCCTTGACTCCATTTGAAGTTCTACTGGAACCGTGCAAACCTGTCCTTCTCATGCAACTCCAAGGAGCTGGCTGGCTCTGTAGCCACCAGCCTGGTTCTCTGCCAGTCTGACATGAGTCAGATCTTTTTCCCAGAATCTGAGCCTCACTGAGGTTCTGGGGAGAGCCATTGGGACTCATCCAGTGCTCCAGAAGGTGGACGTACTTCCTGGTGGGTCTTAAAAGCGCCTACAGGAGCTCTGTTTAGCCAACCATGATGGATTTTGCCCCAGCTGGACTCTGTAGCTCCAAGTGAAATCCAGGTGCAGCCTCCAATCTGGGAAAGTCACCCAACCCAGCAGGTGTCATGTGGGCAAGCACAGGAACCCCTAAGCCTGTCATGGAAGAAGGACCAGCCCCTCTGCTGCCCAGGACAGCAGGTGCCTTCTGGCTCTGGGTTTAGAAGTGGGGGAAGGAGGAAGGAAAGCACGATTTGAGGCTCTGTAAAACCAGCTGCTACTTCCAAACCTACTGTCCACAATGATTTCTTCCTGAATTTGCTTCCTGGCCTCAGAACCCCAGTGGATGTTTGGGAACTAGCCACTCTACCTTCTGGAGCTGGATTTTCAGGAGCTCACTGACTTCTGGAATTGTCTTGGGAGGACAGGTGGGGAGTAGGTTACTGATGTCTCACCTTAATAGCTTGTGTTTTATAAGCTGCTGCTGGGTATTATGCTGGGGTGAGGTTTTTTTTTTATACTGTATTTTTGTATGCATTTTGCAAAGTGGTGTTAACTGTTTTTGTACAAGAAAAAAACAAAAAAACTCCTGGGCAATTCTGTTGCAAGGGTCTGATTTTATTTTGAAAGGCAAGTTTACCTGAAATTTTGTATTTAGTTGTGATTACTGATTGCCTGATTTTAAAATTGTTGCCTTCTGGGACATCTTCTAATAAAAGATTTCTCAAATATGTCAGAGTTGTGGCAGCTTATGCAATGCCAGTCCTCCTGAACCAAGAAAAGCTATTTCAGGGTAGCCACAAGTGATCCAGATGGCTGCATTTCTCTAACCATGTTGCTAACCTGGTCATTCCACTCCAGCTTCCTAAAATGCCATTTCAGACATGTCTAAACAATGTAGGCTCAGTACTTGGTGAAAATGAAATTCTCTTGTGAATTGTAAAGAGTGCTGAATTTGTACTTTAGAAGGCTTGAAATCCCAGCTCCACCACTGCTATGGCCTCTTAGCTTTGCCTTTCTGAGTTCTAGTTTCTTTATCTGTGAAATGGGAATAAATGCTATTTCACATAGTTTTTGTAAATTTAAATGAAGTAGATTTCAAACTGCTTTCTAAACTATAAAGCCTTATATTCTTTATGTTTTTACTTTTTTCTGGTAGTGGGGATTGAACCCAGGGCCTTGCACATGATAGAGCCTTGTTCTACCACTGAGCTATATCTCAGGCTCTTTTTTGTTTGTTTGTTTGTTTGGGGGGGGGGGAATTGAAGGGGGGGCACTTAAACACTGGGCTATATCCCCAGCCCTTTTGATTTTTGATTTTGAGACAGGGTCTCACTAAGTTGGTGAGGCTCTTGCTAAGTTGCTAAAGCTGGCTTTGAACTTGCAATATTCCTGCCTCAGCCTCCTAAGCTGCTCTGATTACAGGTATGTGCCACCACACCTGACTAGCTCAGACCCTTTTTGTTTTGAGACAGGATCTCCCTAAATTGCCTAAGCGGGCCTTGAATTTGCAATCCTCCTGCCTCAGGCTTCCAAGGTGTTTGGATGGAGCTGTTTTTGTTTTAGTGGTGTGATGATCTTTTTATGGGTTCTTTTGAAGAGATCCCTTAAGAGATCTGAGAATTTTCATTGCAATGTGACTTTTTTCTTCCTCTATTAATGACAGGAAAACGAAGGCTCTCATTCCTGCCCATAGTTCTCATAAACTTGATGTAAATGCTACATGGGAGAAATGACTACTGGCTTTTCCTCATGAGGCATTGCCTATACCTAAGCATTCTGCTTACTCTTTCACATTATGCCCCACCAACAATGCCAAGACTACAGGTAAGCAAACTGAGGTCCTGGGAGTAAACAAAACTCACCAAGGTCACATAGCTACTAAGCAAGTGAGTTGGTGTTTGAATCCAGCTCTGCCTATCTCCAGAGCCAGAAGTCTTAACCACTACGTTATAATTATCAGTTTGCTTGGTCAACGTAGGGTGTGTGGAGGAAGTAAACATGGAATTCCATCACTTTAAACTGTTTGCTCGAACTGTTTTGGGGGTCATCGTGCCTGCCACTTAATTGGGATGAAGTAGAGCAAATGTTCCATGACCAGCTACTACATAGCTTTTGTTGTAGGGTTAGAGAGTCTTGCTCCAAAGAGGCCTCCTCTGAGATGGGGGGGTGGGGAGTTGCTGTTTGGAAAGGCAACCAGCTTTATGGTGAGAGGACTCTTGGCCTCCACTAATCCCACCTTATAGCTGGGACCCAGGTTGGTATTGCTCACCCTAACTCCTAGGGTCAAGAAGCTACTCTAATTCCTCATATTTACAAGGTGCCCCTCACCACAACTTGGTAGGTAAGCAATATCTGCCAATATGGTACTCTCACATCCAGGGAGTTTTCTGCTTAAAGTGTCAGTTAAATCTGGATCCCAAGCTGATCAGTCTCTTATCAGGTAAACTTTCCACTTGACCCCACACTACCCCTAGGTCACCAACCCAGAAATGAAGTGGGTGTTTTATTAAAATAGACTTAGAATACTGGAAAATGTCTTAAAACTCCCAATTTGTTTATCTTTTATTTATTTTTTGTCATTAGTGGGAATCAAACCCAGAACTTTACATTTTGCATGTGTCTCATTCACCACTGAGCTACACATCCCCAGTTCAGTGCCTTTTATTAAGAGACTACTTTGTAAGACTTTTTTCCTTTTACTGGACGGCCAAAGAATTCATGGGCATTCAATAGCATAGCTAAGACCCTTGGGGACAGGCACTGATGCCAGTTGTTTGCATATCTTAATCCTTAAAATAACTTAGTGAGCCAATGGTGTCAGCCCCATTTCACAGATAAGCAAAGTGAAGCTCAGATATTTAAACCATTTGTCCAAGCCCACACAGCTAGTACCAGCTGCCTGGCTCCAAGTTTCTGCTCCTTTGGAGTCAACTCTGCTGAGAAATGATTGGGAATAAAGCCATCTCCTGGGGGGAAGGGAGGGTGTTTCTGGAATGTAAAGTATTTTAAGCTCCTTCCAAGCTCATTTTTATAGACTCCTACCTCTATCTTTGTCTGAAAATAGCCAGGAGTTTATTCCTGGGCTTCAGTGAACGATTTCTACAAATTAGGTTTGCCTCTGAATAGTACACCTACGGGACTGCATGCCCAACTTGGCATGTAGACAATAAGGGGCGGCTGAGAAGTCACACTTGATATGGGAAAGAGAGGCCATCCTCTCTACTAAACAATAAAAGACCAAGGTGCATGCTAAATCCTGTCTCTAATGGCAATTATTTGGGGGGAACTGAAACAAACTGAACTTAGATGAGCTGAATTTGTCCAAAATGCTTCTAAAGTCACAGTATTCGATATTCCAGAATATTCACTTGAGAAGGGGAAAAGAGGATTAGGATACCTTTATTGATCTGGAAGGTGATAGGAGTGACAGATGTTCCTTTCTAGGAAAGAAATAAGCAGTTAAGCGGGATGTGGTGGTGCATGCCTGTAATCTCAGTGATTTTAGAGGCTGAGACAGAATGTCGTAAGTTTGAGGCCAGTCTCGGCAACTTAGTATAGTCCTAAGCAACTCAGTGAGACCCTGTCTCAAAATAAAAATAAATAAATAAAAAGGACTGGGAATGTGTTTCAGTGGTTAAGCACCCCTGGGTTCAATCACCAGTACCAAAAAGAAACAAAACAAAACAAAACAAAACATTTGGGGGATGATTGGTGACTGGGTGACTGGGAGGAAGGGGAGGGCATCTAAATGTGTCAGCTAAAGTTCCCTTGGTGTTGTGGGCATTTCTACTGTAAACCCAGTGGGTTGCTTTTGTTAATGTCTATTTATTGAGAACTACTCACACTAAAGGGATCAATTGCATTAATGTTACCATTCCCTTGGCAAGGAAGTGTAAACATGTTCTTACAGTCTCTAATCAGGTGCGTTATTAAACAAAGAGCCTCTATTCCAGGGGTCCAGTATGTGCCTGGATTGCCTTTAAATTTGCTGGAAACAGTATGGTTAAGTGGACATCCACACCCTAATCTCAGTTCCAAGTCTTGACTGTGCAGTTTTCTAACTGCATGACTTTGAGCAAGTTATTAACTTTGTCCAGCTCCAGTTTTCTCACCTATGAAATAGGTATAAATAATAGGACCTGCTCTGTTGAGTTGCTGTGAGCAATGGTAAGTGCTCATTAAATGATTAGTCTTCTTTAAACCATGTTAACAAGTCACATCTAGAATACAGATTAGTCATATTTGAAAGGTGATGGCCCGAAAGAATTGGCAAAACAAGAAATCTTCCCACAAGGAGTATTGAAAGCAAATGGAGGGCTGGGGATGTAGCTCAGTTGGTAGAGTGCTTGCCTTGCAAGCACAAGGCCCTGGGTTCAATCCCCAGCACCACACACACACACACACACACACACACACACAAATGTGGAAAGCAAATGGATGCACACATTGATACCTCACGGGGTGGCAAATCATTAAAGAAGCAGTAACCAGGGTTTGGGGGAGATTGAGATAGGAAGAGAAGGAAGGGAGGGCAAAGACCTGAGCCTCTGGTCCCCTGTCCCTGGCCCATGATGGGCAGAGGTTGTGTGTCTGTAATATGTTGAACACACAGACTCTCCATTGCTCTTCATTACACACTGGTGGAGCCAACTGACTCCATCCAGTTATTAAGTACTCAAAAGCAAATCATGTTATGGCAGTGATTCTCAAACGTGAGTGTGCACCCCCAAGAGTCTCCTGCAGTAGGTCAGGGCTAGGAATTTGTATTGCTTACAGGCAAGCAAGGGAAGAAAAAGAAAACTTCATTTGCTGGAATCATCAAGAAAGCTCTTATTGGAGATTAACCAGACTAGAAGTACAAATAAGACTTGGCTAAGTGAAGAGGACGAGGATGTCCTAGGTTGCAGGAACAGCTATGGTGAGGAGCAGTTGGGAAGGATATGTCAAATAAGGGGAGAAGAGAGGAATCTGGTATGGTCTGGTTTGCTAGCTAGATAGTCTGATTTTTTATAAAACGAGGACTATGCTAGGTTTCCAAGGGAATCCTTTCAAAAGCAAACATCCTCTTATAATTTTTTGAAATAGGAAAGTCAGGGGAAGAAACAGGTTTGGAACGCAATGAGATTGAAATGATGGGGTCATCCAAAATGAAGCACCCAACAGAAAGTTGGGAATTTCACCTTGGAGCTTTAGAAAGGGGTTTGAATAGAAGACTTCAACTTGAGACTGAGGCAATAGGATCGCAAGTTTGAGGCCAGTGTGGGCAATTTAGCTAGAGATCCTGTCTCAAAATAAAAAATAAAAAGGCCTGGGGATGTAGCTCATGATAGAGCAACCCCTGGGTTCAATACCCAGTACTGCAAAAAAAAAAAAAAAAAAAAAATTAAGACCCAGAGAGAGAGCTTGAAAAAGCCATGAAATTAGAACTGGAAATAAAAAAGGGAACTCTACTCTCTTTCTTCTCCTCATTTATTTCCAATAATTTTGATGTCCCACATTTGAACTGGCCAATCACCAATGGAAACAGCAATTCATCAAAATAATGTAAGATATTATGATTATTCACAGGCACTGTACTGAGGGGAATAATACCCCCCCCCCCCCGCCCAATTCTCATTCTGCCAGAACCTGTGAATGTGACCCCATGTGTAAATAGGGTCTTTGCAGGTGTAATCAGGTTAAAATGAGGACATACTGTATTGGGTGAAATAGACCCTAATCCAGTGACTGTTGTCCCAAGGAGAGGGAAGTCCAAACAAAAATACATACAGAGGGAAAATGGCCATGTAAAGAGAGGGTAAAGCATCACAAACCAAACGAAGGAATCAAGAATTGCTGGTAGCTATCAAAAGCAGAAAGAGGCAAAGAAGGATTCTTCCCTAGAGGGAACATTAGGAAAAGAGCCTTGCAGACAGCTTGATTTCAGACATCTAGCCTCCAGAACTGCCAGAAAATAAATTTCTGTTGTTTTAAGTCACTTCATGCATGGTATTTTGTTATGGAAGCCCTCTGAGTCAAATATAGGCATCAAGTTCATTGTGAAGGATCTCCCACAGGAATTTTGTTTTTCCCTTTGGGGTACCTAACTAACAACATAAGCTCTGGGCTGCAAGGGTATCTTGAGTTGTATTTAAAAATAGTGTTAAAAGGGCTGGGGATATAGCTCAGTTGGTAGAGTGCTTGCCTGTCAAGCACAAGGCCCTGGGTTCAAACCCCAGCACTAAAGAAAAAAAAAAAAAATAGTGTTAAAAAATAAAAAGCAGGGGCCAGGCTGTGGCTCAGTGGTAGAGTGCTCACCTAATGTGCGTGAGACCCTGGGATCCTCAGCACCACGTAAATATACAATAAAGATTGTGTTCACCTACACCTTAAAAAAAAAAAAACCAAAAACCGGGTGTGGTGGTGCATGCCTGTAATACCAGCATTTGGGAAGTTGAGACAGGAGGATCTTGAGTTCAAAGCCAGCCTCAGCAACTTAGGGAGGCCCTAAGCAACTCAGTGACACCCTGTCTCTAAATAAAATTCAAAATAGGGCTGGGGATGTGGCTCAGTGGGAGTGCCCCTGAGTTCAATCCCCAGTACCCAAAAAAAAAAAAAAAAATATATATATATATATATATATGTGTGTGTGTGTGTGTGTGTGTGTGTGTATAAAACAGCTAATGTTCATTTTTGACCCAACTTTCTTCTCTTACCATGGAGATAGATGCTTCAGGTCTCTCATGGCATGTTCTTCTTTCTGCTCTGAATGCCACAGCATCCTCTGAATTCCACCTTAAATGTTTGAACTTCCCAGCTGATCTGCTATAAATCAACCTTCTATTCTAATGCTTTCACCTTTTGTCTTCCTCCTACTTGCTTCTTTTTCTTTTCTTTTTTTTTTTTTTGTGGAACCAGGGATTGAACTCAGGAACACTTGGCCACTGAGCCACATCCCCAGCCCTATTTTGTATTTTATTAGAGACAGGGTCTCACTGAGTTGCTTAGGGCCTCACTAAGTTGCTGAGGCTGGCTTTGAACTCGCGATCCTCCTGACTCAGCCTCCCAAGTCGCTTGGATTACAGGCGTGCGCCACCACGCCCGGCTCTTTTTCTAAAAATAAAAAAATAACATTTATTTATTTATTTTTGGTACTGGGGATTGAACCCAGGGGCGTTCTACCTCCAAGTTACATATCCAGCCCTTTTTATTTTTTATTTTGAGACAGGGTCTAAGTTGTCCAGGCTGGCCTCTAACTTGTGATCCTCCTGCCATAGCCTCCTGAATCATTGGAATTACAGGTATGCACCATCACATCTGGCTAAAAATAAATTTATTTAAAGTATGCAAAGAAAAAAAAATAAATAAATACTCATGGGATCATCACCAAGACTTTTCTCCCTACCCCTACCCTTGCTTTCTTTCTTCTTTCCTTTCTCCTTTTTTTTTTTTTTTACCATATTCCTATGTCCATTCCACCCCACATTCTACTCCCAATTTCTTAAGGAAGGTGAGGTAGGTGCAGAAGGACCCAGCTTGACTATATGCCTACTCTGAGGATCTAATACACACACACTGGGGATGAAAATTAGGTGGCTGACACTGGGCACAGTGGCACATGCCCGTAATCCCATTGACTTGGGAAGTGAGGCAGGATGATCCCAAGTTTGAAGGCAGTCTCAGCAATTGAGCAAGGCCTTAAGCAACTTAGTGAGACCCTGTCTTGAAATAAAAAATATAAAAAAGGATTGGGAATGTGGCTCAGTGGTTTAGTGCCCCTGGGTTCAATTCTGGGTACCAAAAAAAAAAAAAAATACCCTCCAAGTGATTTAAATATTCCTAACACCTCATTCCTCCCTTTTACATATGTTCTTAGAATGAATCTATCTTGGCATTTTTGCCTTTTAAACCAGAATTTTTGGGCTGATTTAGCTCAGTGGTAGAGCACTTGCCTAGCATGTATGAAGCCTTGGGTTTGATCCCCAGCACTGCAAAAAACATTAATAAACTAAGAAACTAGAATGTCTTTGCCTACAATAATCTGTATTGCATGATGTATTTTGGAGAGGGCTTCTATAGTCTTCTTCTCTGGATATATACTTACATTTTAAGTGAGAGATTCTCTTTCCTTCTGAGACTCCTTTCAGAAGAGAGTGATCTACTTCCCATCTGGCCTCACATAAGAGAGAGAGGAATCAAGACCAGTACCTGGACATGAGTACAAATTGTTTTCCTCCTTTTGCCTCCTATTGTCTTCTTATTACCCTGTAAAGCGGTCCACTAGAGGTTTTTATGTTGTTGTTTTAGAAATACTAACTTCTAGGGCTGGAGATACAGCTCAGTTGGTAGGGTGCTTGCCTAGCAAGCCTCAAGGCCCAGGGGTCAATCCCAAGAACAGAAACTGAAAAAAAAAAAAAATAGGAATCAAACGGTTGCAAACTATTT
>JAJEJO010005589.1:46635-64862 GCA_020662805.1 Glaucomys volans
CTTTCCCTAAAACCACTCAAGACCCCCGGTTAACTCCCCAACACCGAAAAAAAAAAAAAAAAAAAAAAAAAAATACTTGCTAACTTCTGGTCATAGACTTCAATTTCCTAATTTCTCCTTAAACTTAATATCTCTGATTAGAATTTCAAGTTACAGATTATCTTTCAGGAACTCTTTTTAGTGTAATTTAGAAGATCATTAGGAGACAAGTAGAGGTACAAATAAAACAGTCAAAGGTATTTTAAAAAATATGTTCCTATTTTCTTTTAGTTTGACTTGTAGAAATGCAATGAATGGAAATGAAACTATGTTTTTCTCACTTCTCCTCATTTGATTTGGATCACAGGCTTCATTCTGATTTAGGAGTCTTTCCTGCTCAGCATTTCAGTGATAATTCTCCCCATGGTCTACAGGATCCCTGTTCTCCTTGTTTCTATAGCAACAGTCCTGTGTTGCTTGGCTAGAAGTAATTTTCTGCTGCTGTGGTGAAGCCTTATTTTTTTCATTCCTTTCTCTCTAGTTGCCTTGGTAACTAGCCTCTTCCTTTTCTGGTCTCTTGGTGGTAAATTCCAACCCCCTCTTTTTTCTCTCTCTGTCTAGTAACAGTCACCTGGTCAGACTTGGACAGTGTTATCCCATCTGTGAGTGAGCACATTCTGTCATCATCAGGTTGTCATCATGAAATCAGCCTCCCTTTTCCTTTATGTCCATCATTCTCTGGCCTGCCATCTTTCTGGTGGTTGTCATGGTAACCATACCCTCTGAAAGTATCCAGGCAAAGACTCTACAGTTAACAACCATCATGTGAGAGTGTCTGCCAATATGAGGCCACACATCTCCATTTTAAATCCAGCCCCAGGCGGGTATCACAAATTGGAGAGAACATGGCTTTTGATAAAGCAGGCTGGGTTGAGAAAAGGAAGTACTGGGGACTCAGAACTGGAAACTGGTGTTCCCCACAAAACATAGGAGGCTATGAGGTTCAGGCAGGGGTCTGCAAGAGTGGCCATTTAGCCAAAAGAAATTCAAGTGATTGAAAAATGTGTTGACAATTATTCCAGACAGGCCCATCATATGCTCTAAATTTCTAGGGATCACTCACTCCTTTGGCACAAGGGATTCTGGTTTGACCTGAGAGCTAGGCAGAGCCAATAACAGGGAGAAATAAATTGTAACTATTTTTTTGGTAGTGTTGGGGATAAAGCCCAGAGCCTTGTACATGTAAGACATCCCCAGCACCAATTAAACACTGATAGACATCCCCAGGCCCAGAACTCTTAATTTGCCTAATGAGGGATTATCACAGCAGGTATCTAGGCACTTTTACACATTACCAAAAATTTCTCTGCCCTTAGACTGCTCTTATCTCTTTAGGGAGGCAGATGGGATGTTAAGATTATAATAATACAAAGTGTTCAACAAATGGTGGTTGTTATGCTCTGGGGCATTGTAGCAGGGACTTTTCAGACATTATTTAATTTTCTCCTTATGGAAATCCTAGAAGAATACTGAGGTTAAGAGGTGAAGTTGGGGCTGGGTGTGTAGCTCAGTGGTAGAGCATCTAGGAGGCTCAATACTCAGAATGGGGCAGTGGGGTGCTGGTGGTGGGGAAGTTAACAGAGGTCACAGGTTCATCTGATTCCAAAGTCATTTCTTTGGAAAAGAGTGTGTGAAATCTCCTGAATTTTGGTCCTCTTTGGTTCTAATTTTTCCCACCCACACTTTAATCTGAGGGTTGTTACTATTTTATCCTTTTTGCCTTCTTTCCATTTCCCCTTCTAATATTTGTGTTGTTGTTTATTAGCTTTTTTTTTTTTTTTTTTTTTTTTTTTTTTCCTGTTCTCATCCTATCTCTTGCATCCTTTGGTCAAGGGCCTTTGAGGTTGTAGTGCGGAATGAAAATAGTAGAGCAGCAGCCCTTGTCGGAGAACTGGGCAGGCCTGATTCTGGAGAATGTCACACCTTTGAGCTCACTAGCGCCAGCACTAGATAGGCAAGTTATTCTTCTGTCCATTTAACAATTATTGGGTGTTTATTAGCATAGTACCTGGCAATGAAGATACAGCAATAACCTAGGCAGGAATGTCCTTTGCCATTGTCGAACTTAACCAAGAGACCAATACACAATTTTATATTCTAATTAGTGCTATGAAGAAAAAGAACTGGGTGCCATTAAAGAAAGAATAATAGGGACATCTCTATTTAAATGGAGCCTCCCAGATGCTCTACCACTGAGCTACACACCCAGCCCCAACTTCACCTCTTAACCTCAAATGAACCTCAAATGACCAGGCAGTTGAGGTTCTGATGCCAGCTAGCTTATGGCAATCAGATTGCGAGCCTCCTAAGTTGGGACCTTTGTCCCGTTGCTCCCTTCTCGCTTAGCATCCTCCCTTCAGAGCCTGAGATCCGCGCCGGCGCATTGATTGTTGCCATGGGGACAGCTGCTCCGGCGCATGCGCAAATGTCTCCAAGATGGCGGCGATGGCGGCTGCGCGAGCGGTTCCTGTGGGCCCTGGGCTTTTGGGCCTGAAACGGACGTTGCCTCTGGTAGTGATTCTCGGGGCTACCGGCACTGGCAAGTCCACCCTGGCTTTGCAGCTAGGCCAGCGGCTTGGTGGAGAAATCGTCAGCGCTGACTCCATGCAGGTATGGCAGTGCGTCTGGCCCCGGGCCTGGGAACGCCGGAGGCCGCGTGCAGGCCTCTGGAGGAGTGGACGTTCTGTCGCGTGGTGGTAGTGGGTCAACCTGAGGCTTGTGGGGCACAGGAGCTAGGTGAAGGGAAGCCGTCCTTACTAGGCGTACACCATGTCCTGACGCAATGTCGAGTGTTTCTTTCATTCATGAACTTCTCACACTGTAGTTTGGTACATGCTATGATTATCTTTACATTTACAGATGAGGGTGTTGGGGGGAGGTGAAACGACTTGCCCCGTGTCACATATCAAATAGATGGAGGAGATGGTATTTGAACCTACAAGGTTGACATAGAGGTGTCCAATAAATATCTTTTTTAAGTGAAAATTATTGAAGAACTTTTGCTATAATTCTAACTTTAACCCAATGATACCAGGAAAAAATGGATGACACATGTGAGCGGCTCCTGGTATAGTGGAATAGGGCAGGCAGGAGACCTGGATTCTAGTACAGAATCTGCATTGATCACGTGACTTCTCATTAACAATGTTCTTTATTTGGACCGTGTAGTGTGGAGGAAATGTCATCCACTTCACGGGGGAAGTGTTTAGTAAATGAGATCATGAACGTTTGAATGAAGAACAGGATGGTCTGCCCTGAAGAAGGCCACATATGTGGTAAAAGTTTGCTGAAACTGAAGTCCTTAACCCTGTTGGCTGAGCTGACTTGATGGGTCTTGCCCTCTTCTTTGAGCTGGGAAGCCCAGAGGGGTGTTTTGCTCGTTTCGTGAGCTTGATTTGTGCTTGATTGAAAGTGGGTGACATTTTGGGTGAATCCAGTGGAGGAATTACAACAATTATTTATTTAAGAGAATTTACAGTGTTGTACCCAAAGAAAATAAAATCATCCAAGCCGATCACGTAAAGCCAAAAAAAGCCTTTATTTTAGCTGGCCAGCGACAATTGCCCTTACTCCTAAAAGCGGGGTGCCAGGAAATTGTGTGCCAGTTCTTTTATTGCCAACTTTTATAGGGCGCGGGAAGGGACCAGGGTGGGGCTATAGAGAGGGGAAGGGGTTGGGGTGGGCTATAGGGAGGGGATTTGGTACTGGGGCGGGCTGTAGGGAGGGGATTTGGGATTGGGGTGGGCTATAGGGAGGAGATTTGGGATTTGGGGTGGGGCTGACTCTCCCAATCAGGATGGAGAATCTCCCTGGGGAACATCAACATTCCATTCTGTTTTCTGTGGCTATAACAACAGCGGGGTGTGGTGGCGCTAGCCTGTAATCCCAGCACTTGGGAGGCTGAGGCAGGAAGATCTCAAGTTCAAAGCCAGCCTCAGCGACTCAGTGCGGCTCTGAGCAACCCAGTGAGACCCTGTCTCTAAATAAAATACAAAATAGGGCTGGGGATGTGGCTCAGTGGTGGAGTGCCCCTGGGTTCAATCCCTGGTACCAAAAAAATAAATAAATAAAGAGAATTTACAGTTGTGAGTGTTCATAGTAATTGATATGTTGAACATGAAATGCTTGTCATTGAACCTTGCATCTGATGAGTACTTAATCAGGAAGGGCAATTCATTTCCCCACTTTACTATAAGCCCCTTAGCATGGGTTCTACCTTACTAGTTCATTTGGGGTGATAAGACCATCAGCACACATGAAATGAAAGAATAATTCAACAGACGTTTGCAATTGACTTTGTGCTAGCTTCAGGAGACAGAATTTAGCTAAAATTCCAGCCCTGTCTTTTCCAAGTTATGCAACTTTAACTTAATTTCCTTGTGTCTTTATTTCTTCTTTAAAGTAGGAAAAGAGTAGCATAACATTATTGTGATGATTAAATGAGATAAAGTATGTGAAGCACTTAATACACTATATGGTACAAAGTAAGAGCTAAAAATATGGTAGCGTCTGCTTTCTGCAAGATCTTATTTTAGAGACACGGCCATAATCCCTGTACTTAAGGAGTTTTGTCTGTATATATATGAAATAGGGTTAGAGTTTGTAAGTGTTTGAACAGAGATATTTATGGTGTTTTGCAAGGTGGACAGAATCGGGAGAAGTGAGACTGCAAATGCTAGATGGATCATAAACTATTAAATATTATAGAATTTATGAGAAGGGAGAAATTGAAGACTGGCATAGTCATGTAAAGCTCTTTAAAAATGAGTTTGAGAAATAGGTCAAGTTTGGATAGGTAAGAAAGAAGAAAAGACATATCAAGGGAAGGAATACAAGAGTTAAAATGTGAGGGCTGAGAGGATAGCTCAGTGATAGAGTGCTTGCCTAGCACATGTGAGGCACTGAGTTCAGTCTTCAGCACCGCATAAAAATAAATAAAATGAGGGTATGGTGTCCATCTATAACTAAAAAAGAAAGAAAAAGAAAAAAAGAAAAGAAAAAAGTTCAAATGTGAAATGGTCATAGGGCATATGTATTAAAAAGAGACTGTTAAATAACTAGATGTCATAGGCATTATGGAGTGAGATGAGTAACATGATGAGGACAATGTAAGGAGTGTCTGTTTGTGAGCAATATATGTGTTGAATTGGACGTGGGGATGGGTGAGAGAGTCATACAAAAAAAAAATCCAAGTGTGGTGTTAATAATAGATCTATGGCCTGATACTTTGGAGACTTGATTAATATGGACTTTAGTAAGATGGAGATACACTAATGATATATAAAGACCATTCCAGTTCTTATGGCCTAAAATTTCTATATTCTGAGTTTGTGTGATATTAGTGGGGATGGAGGAGAAAAGAAAGATATTGAAAAATATTATTAATATCAGTTGGACACTGATTGAAGAAGGAAGAGAATAATGGGTACAGTGTGATTCAGGATTTAGATTGGGTGCCTGGGAGAATGGTGAACTTGGAAATCAGGAAAATCTTGCAGGGTACAGTAGAAATGGCAGTAGGACATCTAAGGGGAAGTCTAGTTAGTGAATATTTGGAGAATGCTCTAGACTGAAATCCACTACAGAACTCTTGCACTTGTTATCTCTGCCTGGTGGAATCTCTGCTCTTACACAACAAGGTGGCTTTCACCCTCTTTTCAGGTCTTTTCTCAGATGTCATCCCTCCTATACTACCAGTATTCCCTGTCAAAAGTGTTCTTGCCAGATGTGGTGGTGCATGCCTGTAATTCCAGCAGTTTAGGAGGCTGAGACAGGAAGATTGCAAGTTTGAGACCAGCCTCAGCAATTTAGTAAGGCCCTAAGCAACTTAGTGAGACCCTGTCTCAAAATAGAAAAGTAAAAATAAAAAGGACTGGGAATGTGGCTCAGTGGTTAAGTGCTCTGGGTTCAATCCCCACTACCAAAAAGGGGGGGAAAAGTGTTCTCAATAACCAGCTTAATTTTACATCTGTTTTAGTTTTTGTTACTGGGGATTGAACCAAGTGGCTTTCTACCTCTGAGTATTATCCCCAGCCCTTTGTATTTTATTTTTTAATTTTGCATTACTGGGAATTGAACCCAGAGGCATGCTACCATTGAAATACACACACACACACACACTCACATACACACACTCACGCACTCACGTACTCACACACACACACATCCCCAACCCTTTTTATTATTGTATTTTGAGACAGGATCTTGCTAAGTTGCTGAGAACAGCCTTAAGCTTGTGATCCTCCTGCCTCAGCCTCCTGAGTAGCCAGAATTGCAGGTGTGTGCTACTGTGGCTGACTTTACACTTATTTTAAAGTAATTTATTGGGTTTTGGTAATGAGGGTTGGGTATAACTCTGTAATAGCTACTGCATATTCAGAAATGCTTCTTTACTCACAGCTATGTACCTAAAGGTAAAGTTGCTAGAGGCCTTGCTCACTGTAGAATAGGCCATGTTGGTGGAATACTTTATGCCTATATAGTGGTGATGATATGGTAGATATTTAATGTTTGGTGAAATATTTTATTAAAAGGGTACATCTTAATACATTCAAGTTCTTCCTATGATTGGAACTGGAATATGAGAGTTAAATTTCTTTTATCCTTGGGATGCCATGAGGATTAATTAATATATGAAAAACAGTGAAGACCGTTAACTTTCAGAACTGGTTATAAGTCGTTTTTACTTTTGATTATACCTTGGATATTTATAACATTTTCTTTTGATCCCTACTAAAGTTTTTTGCCTTTATTTTTTTACTAAATAATGGGTAAATAGTCTAAATAATGAAATACAAATAGTCTAAATATTCTAAGTAATGAAATGACCTATCCATGTGCCTTTCTTTGTGGGTGTGCACAATTCTTCATTTCTGTCTTTGCTCACCATCCTGCTCCTGGTAGAGTAGTGCTGCTCTGCTCATTTTTCAGCTAATGAAATTTTATGCTGCTTTTCAGTACTTGAGGTTCATTTGGAGTATATTTGGTAAATGTGAACAAAATGCTATTTTTGTGTATGTGTGTGTGTGTTTCAAGGGATTGAACCCAGGGCTTTGCTAATGTTAGGCAAGCTTCTGTATGAGACATAAAGTGTCTCAATTAAATGGACTACTGTACAGTGAGCAAGACCTCTAGCAACTTTTCCCTGATGATATATAACTAATGCTATGCAAGTGGTCTATAGTGAGCTATATAGCCTAACCTGAAAAATGACATTTTTTTTTTCTTTTTTTTCCACGGCCTTGCCCATGATAGGCGAGTGCTCTACCATTGAGCTATATCCCCAGTCCTTTTTTTTTTTTTATTTACTTATTGATTCATTGAACACAAATGGAGTACAGCTATTGTTTCAAGGGTTGTACACAAAGTAGAGTCACACCATCTGTGCTTTCTTGCATGTACACAGGGCAATGATATCTGTCACACACTCTGTTATTGATTTTACTCCCCACCCGTCCCCAGTCCTTTTTATTTTTTATTGTGAGACAGGGTCTGGCTAAGTTGCTAAGGCTGGCAAATTACCATCCTCTACCTCAGCCTCTTAGGTAGCTGGGATTATACGCCTGTGCCACTATGACTGGCATATATTTACATTTTAACATCTCTTTCAATAGGCTGCCCAGACTTATATTCAGAAGTGTCTCAGTAAGGGAAAACAAAAAAAGTTGTAAGACATTGTCTTAAATCTTACATGTTCTTGTGTTTCATACCTTTTTTTTTTTTTTTTTTGCAGTGCTGGGGATTGAACCCAGGGCCTTGTGCTTGACAGACAAGCACTCTACCAACTGAGCTATATCCCCAGCCCCTCTCATACCTTTTTGTCATCCCTTTGTTCTACCTTGATTGTAGGGTCATTCCAAGGCAACCCCCTACAACTCATTTTCTTTTCAGGGAAATGCTTGGTATGTGTGTGTCAGAACAGGTATTTATTGTACATGCATGTTCATAGCAGCATTATTCACAGTAGCCAAAAGATGGAAGCAATTCAAGCTTCCACGAAAGGATATATAAATTAAAAAAATGTGGTACATATATTTAAGGAAATATTATTTTCCCATTTTATTCTCAGTGTGCTTGGGCATAATATTTGAAGTGAGTGTCTTGTAGGTGGTAATGGTTAGGTCATGTTCTACCCATTGTTGTCTTTTAATTGGTATATTAAGAACATATTAGTGTTATTATTCAGTTTGGGCTTAGGTCTGCCATTTTATTCATTTTTTATTCTTTTTATTTCTGTACTTTTTCTTGCATTCCTGGGAATTAAACATTTTAATAGTATGTTAATTCATCTTTGATATTTTTGAGTGCATCTTTTTTTTAATATATTTTTAGATGTTGATGGACTTTATTTTATTCATTTATTTATGTGGTGCTGAGAATTGAACCCAGTGCCTCACACATTCTAGGCAAGCGCTCTACCACTGAGCCACAACCCCAGCCCCTGAGTGCATCTTTTTTGTGAAGCTTTTTTTGGGGGATTGAACCCGGGGTACTTAACTACTGATCCACATCCCCAGACCTTTTTTTTTGTATTTTATTTAGAGAAAGGGTCTCACTGAGTTGCTTAGGGCCTCCCTAAGTTGCTGGGACTACCTTTTTTTTTTTTTTTTTTGCGGTGCTGGGGATTAGAACCCAGGGCCTTGTGTGTGTGAGACAGGCACTCTACCAACTGAGCTATATCCCCAGCCCACTGGGACTACCTTTGAACTCATGATCCTCCTGCCTCAGCCTCCCCAGCTTCTGGGATTACAGGCATGTGCCACAGTGCCCGGTTCTTTATAAAGCTTTTTAATGACCCCTCTGGGTAGTATAGCTGTCATAATTTGGTGTCATGTCATTTTACTAGTTGGAGTGAAGTAAGGAAATTTTACCTCCATATGTAGTTCTTAGCTGCCCTTGTTTATAAGATGATTGCCTTAATATTTCTTCTATATATATTTAGAATCATAGTAGGCAATATTTTTGCTTTGGCTCTCAAAAACAATTTAGAAAACTCAAGGGGAGGAAAAGATGACTATTATAATCACCCAAAAGAAAAGACTGTTATAGGGCTGGGGTTGTGACTCAGTGGTAGAGCGCTTGCCTAGCATGTGTGAGGCACTGGGTTCGATTCTCAGCACCGTATATAAATAAATAAATGTCCATTTACAACTAAAAAAAAAAACAATTAAAAAAGACTTATAATTATCTACTTACAAGACCAAGAATGGGAATTTATTATTTTTTTCTGGTCTGGGGATTGAACCCTGGGCCTCAAGCATGGTATGCAACTGCTGTATGCTGTACCACTGAGCTACATTCCCAGCATCAAGATTAGGGATTTAGGGCTGGGGTTGTTGCTCAGTGGTAATGCACTTGCCTAGCACATGTGAGGCACTGGGTTCAATCCTCAGCACCACGTAAAAATAAATAAATAAAATAAGGGCATCGTGTCCATCTACAACTAAAAAATATTTTTAAAAAACCAGGGATTTAAAAAATTATAAGTGAAATCATTTTTACATAGGAGATGCTACAGAAATACAAAAATAATCTTATTATGGCCTCTGTCTAAGACTAATGCTACAGTTAAAAAGGTCTAATGGGGCATGGTGGCACAGGCCTGTAATCCCAGCAATATGGGAAGCTGAGGCTGGAGGATTACAAATTCAAGGCCAACCTCAGCAGTTTAGCTGGATTTACTCTGCAGCACCACAAAAATAAACAAACAAGGCTGGGGTCATAGGTCAATGGTGGAACACTTGCCTAGTATGTGCAAGGCACTGGGTTTGATTCTCAGCACTGCTTATAAATAATTATATAAATAAATAAAGGTCCATTGACAAGTATAGAAAAACCTGAGCAAAACAAAAATCAAAACAAAATCCAAAAAGGTCTACTTTTCACACTAAGCAAAAGGCAAGAGGAAAGCGGACAGTGTACTTGTGCATAGGACTTCACCAGGAAAGGCACTCTGGAGGGAAAAACTTAAGGAAACATGATTGAACTTTGAAAATTAAGGAAATTGTATTAATGGTACAATGCAGATATACCATGAAAATATGCTACATGAAATACGCCAGTCACAAGAGGACAAATGTTGTATGAATGCAGTGAAAAGTACTTGCTTTTGTAAAAACTGAAGTGCTTTCAGGTATTGAGGTAGCTCTATGAGGTAAAACCACAATATAGTTGTTAAGGGTGTAGAGCTGTAATTTTGTCTTAGAGCCAGAAATACAATGACTTGCATCTATAGCCTCCTAGCATCTGAAGTTCTTGCCTGGCCTCTGGCTTTGCATTATTCTTATGCATGTGATTTGTGGAATGGAGTGTCAGAATTGCTTTCTGAGGGATTACATGATTAGGGACTCCTACTGGGATCTACTGTGGATTTCTGCATGGCAGAACTGATAAGTGGGAAATCTTTGTGCTTAGTTTTTTCCAAACCCTGATTGTTTTGCAAATTATAGGAACATGAATATTCTCATTCAGTAGTGAGAGTCTGAATTCAAGTAGAGACTGGTAATACAATCCCTGTTTTCCAGGATGGAAAACCTGAGGTACAGATAGATTAAAGAGCTGACTAGAGATCATACTGTAAAAGACTCGCACACCTGGGAATTGGATCTGGGTCTTCTAACTCATTTGTAGAGTCTGATATATTGCAGGAAGATGATACTGGAGGTCTTCTTTTCAGTCTGAGTCATCTCCTTGGCATGTAAATTCAAGGTACAGTGCTTTGCCTTCAGTGACTGGATGAAACATTGTACTGAGAAACTTGAAGGCACTTGCCAAACATATACAATGACTGCCTGAATTGCTAAGAAAAAATAAATAAAGTGTTCTGTTTGGGTTTATAGAGAGGAAGTATCTCTGATGCTTTAACTGTGGAAAGCAGTAGTCAGACATAGGAGCACAGTTCCCTTTGTGTTTGCCTAAACCTACACGAGGAGGAGCAAATGATTTTTGGCATTCTGACTAGTAAGCAGGGTATGTGTCATCTAATAGATGTGGAACTCTGTGTTCTTTTGTCTGCTTTGGGACATAGTTTAGGAATAGTGTTTTGTATTAAAGGACTGTCTGTCTGATAGTGCTCAAGGGAGTTGGGATGCATGGGGGAGGGATGTGAAAGGAGAGATGGGGATAGAGGATAACAGTAGTTTAATAGGACATGAAATAAAAAGTGCAAAGACCTATTGGCCAGGGGAAATGGGGCCTATCCAGAGACTTTTTTGGCACAGTTGGCAAAGGCAGTGTTTTTAAAGGACTGAAACTGACAAGAGGCTAAGAGGGAAATCTGAAAGTTTTTGACTCTTTTACTATGTATGTGTGAATGATGATTTTCTAGGTCCCTCAATTCACCTCTATTGTAAGTGAATTTAGTTTTTCTTTGTCTACAGTGTTAAACTGGGTAAGCTGTACATATATGATCACTTTTTTGCAGCTAAGGGGAGAAATCTGAACCTTCCATGTTATATAAAGAAAAGGAAGTGACTATTGGCCAAATGGGAAACCACAGGAGAGAACAAACAAGGCTTGCAAATTCAGATTCCTTTGATGAGGTGCTGCCCTGATGCTTCAGTGCCTGGGGTGGGGTGTTGAAGCAACTTCACTTCCAAAAGAAATACACATTTGAGCCGGGCACGGTGGCGCACGCCTGTAATCCCAGCGACTCGGGAGGCTGAGGCAGGAGGATCAAGAGTTCAAAGCTAGCCTCAGCAACTTAGCGAGGCCCTTAGCAACTCAGTGAGACCCTGTCTCTAAATAAAATACAAAATAGAGCTGGGGATGTGGCTCAGTGGCTGAGTGTCCCTGAGTTCAATCCCCGGTTCCAAAAAAAAAAAAGAGAGAGAAAAGAAATACACATTTGAAAAGTTAAAGTTACTTGTGATATATAAAGAATTCAGGTATGTGCTCTAATGTGATATAAATGAATCCGGTTCTTATTTCATCTGTTGAATTCTTGAGATATATTTCAATTAGAACAGTATTCTGTTTGCCACTATGCTTACCTTTGGGCTCAGAAGCGGGTCCCTCACTGCTCCATCCCATTGTGGAAGACAGAGGTGAAGCCTTCACTACTGTACAATGAATGATGAAAATAATAATAGTGAAGGTGGGTGTGGTGTCTGTAAGTCTGTAATCCTGGCCTTTCAGGAGACTAATGCAGGAGGATTGCAAGTTCAAGGCCAGCCTTAGCAATTTACTGAGATCTCAGCAACTTAGCGAGACCCTGACTCAAACTAAAAATTAAAAAAAAAAAAAGGGGATGTATCTCAGTTGTAAAGCACCTCTGGGTTCAATTCCCATTACAAAAAGAAAAGAAAAGAATAATGAAAATAATAACAAGAACAAAATATACATATTAGGCACTGTTCTGAAAGTTTGACATATGTTACATGTTTTTTTGGTAACAGGAATTGAATCCAGGGGCACTTAACCACTGAGCCACATCCCCAGCCCTTTTTAAAATGTTTTATTTAGAGACAGGTCTCACTGAGTTGCTTAGGGCCTCACTAAGTTGCTGGCTTTGAACTTGTGATCCTCCTGCCTCAGCCTCCCAAACTGCATGGATTGCAGGCATGTGCTACTGCGCCCAGCTGTTACACGTTTTAATATCCTTACCACAACCTTTTAAGATAGGCACTATTAGTATTCATCCTACCAAAATTACTTTCTTGAATTCTTGCCTTGTGCTCTTCTGTATTTTTCTTCCAGCTCCTTCTGTTTGTTTATATATTTGTCTTCCACTGCATTCTTTTCTTCTGTAGCACTTTGTACATTTTATCAGGCACAGAAGAAGGAAGAATATTCCTGACAAAAATAACAGCACGAACAAAGTGAAGGAAGGGTAAAAGTGCATGTTCTTTTATGTGTTTTTAAGGAATGGCCAGCTACTATTTAGAACAGAGAATACTTGAGAGACAGTTATAGGAGGTGAAACCAAAAATACAGGTCCTGGTCACAGATTGTGAGGGCCTTAAAAGCTATGCCATGAAGTTTGGGGTTTTAAACAGGGAAGCAATAGTAAATGTATTTTATGAAGTAACTCCAGTGGCTGGGTAGAGATGGGTTAAAGAAAGAAAAACAGTGTAGGATTCTTTTACATTAGCCTAGAGGAAAGGGGCTGGGGTTGGGCTGTGGCTAGAGACAAGAGGTAACCATTTTGACATTTTCAAAACAGAACCAATAGTTATTGAATTGGAAGCATTTTGAGGGAAAAAAAGAGATAAGAACAAAGCCTTTTTTGTGTTTGGAAAAAAATGAGACATGCTTATTGAAAAAAATTTCCAAACAGCACTGAAAAGTACAAAGAAAATATAGTCTCAGCATCCAGGGTTAACCTTTCTTTGTCCTCCTCTTACCCCCCACCCACATGCTGGGATTGACTCCAGGGGCTCTCTACCTCTAGTAAAGGTACTAGCCCCTTTTAAAAATAATATTTTATTACTTACTGTGTTTTTTGGTACTGGGATGGAACCCAGGGGCACTTAAATACTGAGCCATATCCCAAGCCCTTTTTATTTTTTATTTTGAGACAGGGTCTTGGCACAGTTACTGAGGCTGGCCTTGAACTTCTGATCTTCCTGCTTCAGCCTCTGGAATCGATGGATTATAAGCATGTGCCACCACCTTCAGTTTATACACTATTCTATTCTGCCTTTTTTTTCTTTTAATAATGTTATGGATTTTTTGTTAATGTGTATGACTCTATATTAGCAGTCTTTTGCTGGAGCAGTTTTGCCCTGCAAGCAAGAATTGGCAATTGCTGGAAACATTTTTGGTTGCAATAACTGAGGAGGTGAATTCCTGACCTCTAGTGGGTAAAGGCAAAAGACATTGCTAAACATCCTGCTGGGCATAAGACAGTCCCCCACAACAAAGAATTATCTGTTTCAAAATAGCAATAGTACTGAGGTTGAGAAACAACATTCCACATTATTACTAGTTTTTAAAATTTTGAAGTAACTATAGATTTACACAAAAGTTTTAAAGATAGTACACTGAGTTCTTGTATCCCCTTTATCCAGCCTGTCCTGATATTAACACATGGTACAGTTATAAAAACTAGGAAATTGACATAGATATATATGATACTATTAACTAACCTGTAGACTTGAATTTTACCAGTTTTCCACCAGTGGCCCTTTTCTGTTATGAATCCAATTTGGGATCCCGTATATTTAGTCATCATGTATCCTTAGTTTTCTCCAGTGTGGGGCAATGTTTTAGTTTTTCCTTGTCTTTCACATTCTTGATACTTTTTTTTCTTCTGGTACTGGGGATTGAACCCTGTGGGCATGCTACCATTGAGCTATACCCCCAACTCTTTTTTTAAATTTTATTTTATTATTTTTTTTAATTTTAATTTTAATTTTTTTTTGGTACTAGGGATTGAACCCAGGGACACTCCACCACTGAGCCACACCCCCAGTCCTATTTTGTATTTTATTTAGAGACAGGGTCTCACTGAGTTGCTTAGGGCCTCACTAAGTTGCTGAGTCTGGCTTTGAACTTGCAATCCTCCTGCCTCAGCCTCCCAAGCTGCTGGGATTACAGGCATGTGCCACCACACCCGGCTCCCTTTTTATTTTTTTATTTTTTTTGGAACCAGGGATTGAACTCAGGGACACTCGACCACTGAGCCACATCCCCAGCCCTATTTTGTATTTTATTTAGAGACAGGGTCTCATTGAATTGCTTAGGGCCTCAGTAAGTTGCTGAGGCTGGCTTTGAACTCACGATCCTCCTGACTCAGCCTCCCAAGTCGCTTGGATTACAGGCGTGTGCCACCATGCCCGGCTCCTTTTTATTTTTGAGATAGCATCTCACTAAGTTGTCTAGGCTGGCCTTAAATTTGTGGTCTCCCTGCCTTAGCCTCCCGAGTTGCTGGGATTGTAATGTAAGTATGTGCCTCTGCCTCACTTTCCTTGATACTTTTGAAAGGCATTGGTCAGCTCTTTTTTAGAATGTCCTTTAATTTGGGTAATTTGGGTTTTTGTTTCTGAGGATTTAGATAGGCATTATAGATTTGGGGAAAACAAAGAAGTGAAGTACCTTTCTCATTGCATCATATCTTACTGCATGGTATCATTAAAGCTTATTACTGGTGACACTAACCTTGATCATTTGGTTCAGGTTGTGTCTGTCTGCCAGGTTTCTCCTCTTAAACTCATGGTTTTTTTCCCTTTGCATGCTATTTTGCTTTTCCATTTTCATAATATGATAGTATTCAGTCATATTTACTAGAAATGAGTTGCCAAGTTTATTCCACACTGAATGGGAGAGTTAAGCCTCACCTCCTGAAGGAAGGAATATAAAGAATTTGTGGACATGTTACAAACACCACAGTAATAATATGTATTTCAAGGGAGATACTTAGAAGTTATGCAGGTATCCCATTTCTCCTTAGTTTCTCACACTGATTTTAGCATTCACCAGTGAATCCTGTTGCAATTGCTATAGTAATTTTCCTCATTCCTTCTTATTAGTAAATAAAATTTTTTTTTTCTTTTTTTGCGGTGCTGGGGGTTGAACCTAGGGCCTTATGCTTGCAAGGCAAGCACTCAACCAACTCTCCAGCCCCAGTAATTGAAATTCTTTAAAGAAGACTTGTCCTGCCAGGTGTGGTGGTGTTACGCCTATAATCCCAGTGACTCTCAAGGCTGAGGCAGGAGGATTGCAAGTTTGATGCCAACCTCAGCAACTTAGCATGACCCAGTCTCAAAATAAAAAATAAAAAGGGCTGCAGATATGACTCAGTTTAATGTGCCTGTGGGTTCAATCCCCAGGACTGAAAAAAAAAAAGACGACTTGTCCATTCTTTTCCATTTATTTATACCATTTACTTAACATATCATTATGGATATTTATTTTATTATTTGATTTATACTCTGGTATACTGTGTTTGTATGTGTGTATATATGTGAGAGATGTATATGTATATGTATATGTAATATATTTAAAAGATACATATGAGATAAATTTTTTGCTGGTGCTGAGAATCAAACCCATGCTCTTCACATGCTAGGCAAATACTCAACCAGCAAGCCACCAGCGCCGCACCCTCCCCGCAGCCTGTTATTTTTATTGCTTGTAGTCTCTCTCATTTTTTTCCTCAAATTGTTCCACCTTGCTTGCTTTCTGGCTCTATGAAATATTCTTGTCCCTCAGTTGGAAGAATTAAGAAATATATGTGTGTACACTAATCCATGTATATACATATCTATATTTATTTCTGTATCTGTATGTAAAAGTAAGCATTAATTTATATCAGTATCTCTCACCAAAACAACACTCTCTTTGCTTATTTGTGACTTTTTTGTTTGAGAGTAAGAAATCTGGCTTTTGTTTTATATGTTTACTTATGTAACCTGAAAAGTAGTTTCAGTGGTTACTTCTTGAGAAACAGATTCGCCAACTAGAGTACAGTGTGTACAGTTTTTGTTTTTAGCCTTATAGTATCTAGTAATAACATTGTTTTACAAAGTTACTTAGGTCAGCTCCTTTTTTCCCCCCTCACCCCCGTCAGTGAAGTTATGTCTGACATTTTTAATACAGTTAGATTCATTTGTTGCAGTCTGTAGTCTATCTTCAGTTTTCTAGACATTCCTATTATTTTGAAATTTATATTCTAGGAAAGTGCACTCTTTGTTCTGTAAGTTTTTTTTCCCCTTCAACACTGGGGTTTGAACCCAGTGAGCTATACTCCCAGTCCTTTTTAAATTTTGTTTTGAATCAGGGTTTCACTAAACTGTGTAAGCTGGCCTCAATTTATGCTCCTCCTACCTCACCCTTCCAAGTAGCTGAGATTGTAGCTGAGCACCACTGGAACCAGTTTTATACAGCTTTAGTCTCTCTCTCTCTCTGTGTGTGTGTGTGTGTGTGTGTGTGTGTTTCTTTCTTTTTTGGTAAATGCTGGAGATTGCACCCAGGGTTTCATGCATGCCAGGCAAGCTTATCACTGAGCTATATTCC
Organism: Glaucomys volans; assembly: GCA_020662805.1. Classification (NCBI taxonomy): domain Eukaryota; kingdom Metazoa; phylum Chordata; class Mammalia; order Rodentia; family Sciuridae; genus Glaucomys; species Glaucomys volans. The sequence goes on from JAJEJO010005589.1 coordinate 63,631, forward strand.
AGCCCCAGAGGATATATTTATTTTATATTATTTTGCTTATTGAGGTTAAATTCCATGTAACATTAATCATTTTAAAATGAACAATTCAGTGGCATAATCACAGCATCACATAGCCAGTACTTTATCTGGTTGCAAAGCATTTTCCTCATCCTGAAAAGAGAATTCCATACCCATTAAAACAGTTATTCCCATTTCTGCTTTACCTCAATTCCCAGCAACTACTAGTCTGCTTTTTTTCTCTATATATTAGCTAATCTGGGTATTATATATTAGTGGGATCATACAAGATGTAATCTTTTGTATCCGACTTCTTTCACTTACATTAGTTGTAGTATGTAATCAATACTTTATTCCTTTTATGGTTGAATAGTATTGTATGTGTAGAACACAATTTGTCCATTTCTTGATGGACACTAGCACCTTTCAGTTGTTGTAAATGTGCTGCTGGGTCGGGAATATAGCTCAGTGGAAGAGTACTTGCCTAGCATATGCACGGCCCTGGTTTCAATCCCCAGCACCCAAAACAAGCAAAAAGGGCTGTTATGAGCATATGTATGTCTGAATTTGTTTGATTACTTATTTTCAGGTTTGTTTTTCCCCTTTAATTATTTTGGATATCTACCTAGGAGAGGAATTGCTGGATCATGTAATTCTGTGTTTAACTTTGAGGAACTGCCTGTTTTCCACAGTGGCTACCTCATTTTACCAGTACCTCCACATCTTACCCAACACTTTAAAAAAAAAAATTATAATCAGGTTAGTGGGTATGAAGGTGGCATCTAATTATGGTTGATTTTTATTTCCATGATGATTAATGATGGTATGTTTGTTGGCCATTTTTATCTTCTTTGGAAAAATATCTATTGAAGTCCTTTGCTCTGTTTTTAAATTGGGTTATTTGTCTTTATTTTATTTTATTTTATTTTATTTTTTGTGGTGCTGGGGATTGAACCCAGGGCAGTGTGCTTCAAGGCAAGCACACTACCAACTGAGCTACAGCCCCGGCCCTTTGTCTTTACATTTTGATACATATTGACATGCTTTCGAGAAAGTTTGTTCCTGCGGGTATTTTCCCTCACTCTTTTTTTTTTTTTTTGGTACTGGGGATTGAACCCAGGGGCACTCCACCACTGAGCCACATCCCCAGCCCTATTTTGTATTTTGTTTAGAGACAGGGTCTCACTGAGTTGCGTAGGGCCTCGCTAAGTTGCTGAGGCTGGCTTTGAACTTGC
>JAJEJO010005589.1:68468-80091 GCA_020662805.1 Glaucomys volans
CTTTGGATTCGCGATCCTCCTACCTCAGCCTCCCAAGTTGCTAGGACTACAGGTGTGTGCCACTGTGCCTGGCTAGACCTTTATTTTATTCATTTATTTATATGCGGTGCTGGGGATCGAACCCAGTGCCTCACACATGCTGGTAGCTACAACTCCAGCCCATAGAAGTAAGGTTGGATATGAAAAACTGAAGGTTCCAGGAGAGATAGTGATTTCCCATAGTCATAAAGCTGATTTGTATGGAAAGGGAACTAGCACCAAGGTGAGAAAAGAGCACTGTGAGGTCAGAAGACATGAATTCACAGCTAGTCACTGTGTGATTTTGGGTAGGTTTCCCAATGTATCTGTGTTTCAACGAGGATGTGAAAAGTTAGAGTCTAGCAGTCTAGCAGTTTATGCTTCATACATGGAGTAGTCATTGAGTATTTTTCTTAGCTGTTCTAGATGCTGGGGTAAGAGGTACATGTATACTTTCTTCCCTTAGAATTTGTAGTGGGGAAGATACAACCATTGTGAAGTTGTATACAGAAAGTTTCATGAAAGAAGAAACACAGGGTGCTTAGGAACAGAGGCTAGCACAGATAGGGAGAAGATGGGGAGAGATCTTAGGGAGAGCTTTCATAAAGAAGGGATGCTAATGAGTTTGGGGCTGGATGGGATCCGATTTTAATTTTAGAAAGATGCAATGTGGACATAGTTGAAGAGGTTATACCCTAAAAGTAGGAAGACCAGTGAAGAAACTGGTAGAATAATCTATTTGAGAAATTGTGAAGATTCCTGTTGATGTCATGACTGTGGGAAATGTGATGGTGGTGACTTTGAGATTTTAGGAACTAGTATGGACAGAGGTTGAGACAAAGGAAAATATGGGAAGAAAGAGATACTAAGAATACTTCCAAATTTTTGGTTATCTAGGTGGTTCACCTAAGTATGGATGAGAAGACCATAAATTCAGTTTTGAACACTTTAGGTTTCAGGTGCCTGTTTGAGGTGATGATAATGATGATGTGGGGAAGATGATAATGATAGCTAGCTAACTAGGTAACATTATTAGCTGCTTCTAGGGGAAGGCCCTATTCCATATGCTTTGCATATATTAATCATTTAATCATCACAATAACCCTTTGAGGTTAGAGGTAAAATTATCTCACTGTGTAAATGAGGGATCCTGTCATTGGCATTTCTGCTGATTACATGATCTCAGAAGGCTGAGCTAACTTCTCAACCTCCTCCTTCCTGGTATGTTATCTCAATTTTATAGCCTTGAAGACTGGTCTTTTAAACTTCTAACTTGCTGGTATGTCTGTTAACCTTGTAAGACTGAGAGTGAGCTTGACTGTTGCACAAAGAAGTTAAGTAACTTGCCAAAGGTTACACAGTTATTAAGTGGTGGAGCTAGTACCTAAATCCAGGCAATCCAGCTCCAGAGATCTTACTGTTAACCTCTTCATCATACTATACATCTTTCATTGATGAGGCAATGTCCAGTTGAACATATAGGTCTGGCATCATAAAAGATAACTAGATTGTGGATGTGGATTTCAGCAGTTATCAGCACAAAAATGGTTGTAGAAACCGTAAGTGCCAACCTAGAGAAAGTTTATGTGCAAAAATGGTAGGTGGATGCCATAAAGACTGCCGTTTCTGAATATTGTTCCCATGACAGACATTACTAGTAGATTAGTGATTGACCTCAGTAAAAGGGACTGAGGAAGGTCTAGTGAAATAAGAAATCTCAAGAGAATGGTGCCATTGAAGCCCCAGAATGGTGATTTATAAAGGCAAGAGAGCTCAAAGTTATCAGGTTATTACTTTTTTTTTATTATTTGTTTTGAAAACTTGGTAGACAAGTGTTATTTGGTGGTCAGGGTTCATTACTGATTTCATTGAGTAAGACAAGACATCCATGGAAAGATAGGGGGCAGTAAGCAGAGAAGGTGGATGATTATATTGATCTATAAATTCAAGGATGTGGTTTTCTTTTTTTTCTTTTTTTTTGTGGTTCTGGGGATTGAACCCAGGGCCTTATGCTTGCAAGGCAGGCATTCTCCCAACTGAGCTATCGCCCCAGCCCCTAGGATGTGGTTTTCAAGGGGTGTAATCTGTAGAGGCAACAAAGTGATTGAAGGAATTTAGGATCTAATTCAGTCAAAAAGGGGAAGATAACTTGGAGTGAAGGAACCAAATTAGAGGGCAGCCTTTCTTTCGGCTTGTGGACAGCTGCTGTAGCAGCATCACAGCTGGTACTTGGAGCTCTAGGTTCTGCCCTGAGCCCAAAACGCTGTTGATTAACATACTAATTAGGGCCATCTTACAGCATGGCAGCCCTAAAGAGTTGGAACCTTAAATAGGTATGACATCTTTGGCTATTCACCTAACATTTTGGGGAAGTCTCTCCAAAGTGAAATTTCTTTCTTTCTTTCTTTCTTTTTTTTTTTTTTGTAATAATTTTTAGTTATTGATGGACTTTATTTGGTTTGTTTATATGTGGTGCTGAGAATCAAACCCAGTGCCTCACACATGCTAGGCAAGCGCTCTTGAGCTACAACCCCAGCGCCCCAAAGTGAAATTTCATTAGACAGGACTTCTCAGTTCAGGACTATTGACATTTTGGGGTCAGATAATTCTTTGTTGAAGAGAAACGGGGGTTGTTGCATTGTAGGATGCTGCTAGGCCTCTACCTACTAGATGCTGGTAGTACTCCCATTCCCACAATTGTGGTACCCAAGCCAAAATGTTTCCATACATTACCAGGTGGGTGTTGGTAGGCAAAATCACTTCCACTGAGAACCACTGCTTCTAGATTCTGCTGGTTTTCCTGGTGAGTGATTTCACCTTCATTAGCTCCTCTGGGCACTTGAGCTCTGTTGATTGGGAGAGTTAACATTTCAGCCTTGTGGACTTTTCCCACAATTTTTTTTAGTCTCGAAATAAACCCTCAGCATAGGGTTTATTTCACTTTAGCACTCAGTTCAATGTCTAGAACGTTAAATGTTTAATGGTTATGATATTTAGAGTAGACTGCACAAACTTTAATATCTCTCTTATAAACTTTTATATCACTCCCTTTTATTTCAATTATTTGTGTCTGTTGCCAGTTTACTCCTTGAGGACAAGAGCTCTTTCCCTTTGCATGCCTTACAACTTACAGAGTACCTCACACATTATAGACTCAGTAAATGATTGCTGAGATAAGTCAATTATGTTAGATAGTGGGACTAGGAGAGTTAAACCACTAATTTTTCAGAATATTTCAGTGATCAGACCTCACAAAGAAACCAGAGGTCCTTTAATATAGTCAAAATATAATTTGTACAGAGCAAAGCTTTTATTCACAGTCATTTCTCTCTTTTATTTATTTACTTACTTATTTATTTATATTTATTGGTACCTGGAATTGAACCCAGGGGCATTTATCCACTGAACCAAATCCCTGCCCCCCCCCCCTTTTTTTTTTTTTTGAGACAGGGTCTTGCTAAGTTGCTTAGGGGCTTGGTCAGTTGCTAAGGCTAGCTTTGAACTTGTGATCCTCCTGCCTCAGCCTCCTGAATCACTGGGATTACAGGTGTGTGCCACTACACCCTGTTTATTCACACTCATTTCAATGTACACAAATCATAGGTGTCCTCTGGGAGAGGGGGATATGGAACAATGGCATGCCTTTGAAAAATAACACGATCCTTTTAGCTTTTCCCAGTACCCAGGCTGACTGTTTTATAGGCAGAATACTGAAATTATAATTGAAATTGTATACTAGGGGACATGTGAGGCATTCAGCTACAAACTGACTGGGTAAAATAGTATTCTAGGCAGGTAATAAAATTCCAAGCATGAATGTGATCTTTACACTATGAGTATTACCTAAACCTGAGCCAAATGTGACATTTACAAAATTAATAGGTTTCTAGCTTTATTTAGAAATTTATCTTCCATGCAAATGTATATAATGTTACTGTTTTTGCCTTTTTTAAAAAAAATTTTTTAGATGTTGATAGACCTTTATTTTATTCATTTATTTATACGTGGTGCTGAGTTTCGAACCTAAGTGCTCTACCACTGAGCTACAGCCCCAGCCCCAGCCCATGTGCTTTTTTTTTTGGTACTAGAGATTGAACCCAGGGGCACTCAACCACTGAGCCACATCCCCAGCCCTATTTTGTATTTTATTTAGAGACAGGATCTCACTGAGTTGCTTAGGGCCTCACTAAGTTGCTGAGGCTGGCTTTGAACTTGCAATCCTCCTGCCTCAGCCTCCGAAGTGCTGGGATTACAGGCATGTGCCACCATGCCCGGCCCATGTGCTTTTGCTTTTTAACTGCAGTATAATTTGCGTTGATAAATAATGTATACCTAATAAAATGCATAATTTGTTCAATAATCATAATTATAGTTCAATAAATTATCAAAAGGTGAAAATGCCTGTGTAAGCACACTCACTTCAAGAAATAAAACATTACCAGCTCTTAATAATTTTGAAAATTTTATTTCATAGCTAATATGCACAGGTTTTACCTTGTGCCTAAAAGCTATCATCTAGCTCTTTTTTATTGTGATCAAAAATACGTAAGGTTGGAGGTCTAGTGTAACTTGGTGGTAGAGTGTGTGCTTAGCATGTGTGAGGCCCAGGGTTCAATTCCCAGCATACACACACACATAAACACACACATACACACACAAAGGTAAAAATGTATACATAAACTGAAATTTACCATTTTAACCATCAAGTACATTCACATCTATGTATGACCATCATTACCTTCCATCTCCAATATTTTTTTATCTTCCCAAACTGAAACTCTGTACCTATTAAACAATAATCTCCGTTTCCCCTTTCTTCTAGCCCCTGCTAACCATCACCCAACTTTGCCTCAATGAACTTGACCACTATATGTACCTCATATAAATGGAACCATATTCTTGGTAACTCATATAATTGTGTCTTTTTGTGACTGGTTTATTTCACTTAGCAATAATGACTTTGAGGTTCAATTGTGTTGTAGCATGCATCATAATTTCCTGTCCTTTTTAAGGCTGAATAATGTTCCATTAAATGGATGTACACCACACTATTTATCCATTTATCTGTTGATGGATGTTTAGGTTACTTGTACCTTTTGGCTGTTGTGAATAATGCTGTTATAAAAATGTATATGTGGGCTGGGGGATGTAGCTCTGTGGTAGAGTGCTTCCTTAGCATGCTCAAAATCCTGGGTTCAATCCCCATTCAGGGTGGGGGTGGGGTGGGGAGATGTATAAATATCTGTTCAACATTCTGCTTTCAGTTCTTTTGAGCTTATACCGAAAGAATTACCATATGCTGTGTCATATGGTAATTTTATTTTTTGTATTTTGAGGAACTGCCATATTATTTTTCATAGTGACTGCACTTTTTTATTTTTTTATGGTCTTTTGTTTTGGTACCAGGGATTGAACCTAGGACTGCTTAACTACTGAGCCACATTCCCACTCCTTTTTATTTATTAGTTTTTATTTTACACAGGGTCTCATTAATTTGCTGAGGGCCTCACTAAGTTGCTGAGTCTGGCCTCAAATTTGCAATCCTCTGGTCTTAGTGTCCTGAGTCTCTGGGATTATAGGTATGTGCCACCATGCCCTCCTCTGCTGGGTTTTATTGTAGCCTGGTGAATTTGAACTAGAGAAAGTTTAAAAAAAGAAAAAAAAAAAAGTGGTTTGGAGAGCATGACAGAGCCAGGGGGAAGGGCTGATGGATGTAGGTCCCTTTTCCAGACCCTGAGGGAGCCCTTTAGGTGGAGGAGAGGACACCTGAGGCAGAAAGTTGATGGGGGTAAGTCTAGGAAGAAAGCAGCAGGACTGTAACTGGGAGAGCTAAGGGTTGGGTGGTAGGACTTGCCTTAACCTAGACCCCTGCAGGTCTTAGTCCCTGAGTTCATACACCTGCTCCCTGACTACAGGGAACCTGTGTTGCTGATTCCCAGAGCAGGAAGAGGAAGGGCTGCTGCATCTCAAAGATCAGCCAGTTGTGGATCACAGATGAGAGAGGCCATAGCTGTGTCTATACCTATATCCATCAACTCCAGCAGTCTGGAGGTGTTGCATTGTTGACACCTAAAGATCTCAGTCTTCTGTCAGCCTGTACAGGGAAAGATCATAAGTAAAGTCAAAGAATTATAGTTTTCTCCATGATTGACAGCATGTTCTGGCTGCTGTTTACTTTTATGAAGGCCTTAAGGAAAATGGGAGGAACTTAGGTAACTCCTGCTTCCTCATGATGAGTTTCAAAGACAGTAGGACTGAGAGATTGCTCCATGTCTTGGATATGGTGTTTCAACTTCTGGGACACCAGGATCACAAAACTCAGGTTGTGGGAGAGCTGCTTTTAATCCATCTGGCCTTTGATGTCAGGTCAGTGAAATGGACCACATGATTCTTCTTGCTACTCTTCCTGGGCACTTTTATCACAGATTTTGAAGTGAAAGGTCTCCTTCTATTTTTGTGATCTATTTTTTTCCCCCTCTACTTAGCACTCAGGTAGGCAGCATTTAGGAGGACAAGGCTGGTGTTTGCAGGCAGGCTGCCTAGCAGCTAACTGATCTTGTGGTTGGTGTTTTCAACCACCCAGGTATGGATAGCTCCAATTTGGCATCGCTTTCCTTGTTGAGGAATCTCCAGCTGCTGCCCTACAGGCCTTGAGAGATGTTCATAGAGGTATCTTTTATGGCCTGGTCTGGGCTATAGAAGAGTGGAGAGACTGAGGTGATGCCTTTGGACATGAAGACCTTCAGGGCCTGGTGGGCACAGGCAACAACCTTGGAGTAGGAGAAGATGCTCTCTAGACTTCTCTTGGTGCTGTCCCCAGCCCCAAGGAGCACCTGGGTAAGGAAGCTTATGATGTTGAATGGGAAAAAGGCTGTGTTGGTCTCAGCCTTTATCATCTCTGAGAAGGCATGGTAGAGATTAAGGGAGAAATCTATCAATGCTTCCCTCAATATGGATTCTGCCTAAGGACTGTCCAAATCAGAACAGTATGCTGGGCCTGGGGCAGAAGGCCCTGTAGTGGGTTGGGTAGAAACCGTGGGAGCTGAGTAATTGGTTGAGTGCGTCAGTTGAGCGAAAGACTAAGTGGTGGATTCATCAATGGTACTAGCTGTTATTTTGGTCGTTGAGTTGGTCGTCAAATTGGTTGTTGGCCAGGTAGGAGAATTCATGATGTGTTGAATGAATATCTCCCTCAAAAATACTTTTTTCCTTTCTTCTTACATACTTTCTGGATCCCCAGAGTTGTGGCTGGTGGTGTTTGGATTTGAGGTGGCTTTATTTCCAGCCAGCAGCTACAGCAGAAGGATCAGCCTAGATGCCATCTGGGCATTGATGTCGACTACAGCCTGCTGAGTCAGCCAGCATTGGAATCTGCCCATAGGGAGCCAGCCCAGAGCCTGGAAGCTCAGGAGGCCTCCACCCTATTCTGAGAGCTGCACCATTTTAAATTATCAGTATCAATATGTAAGAATTCTGATTTCTCTGCATTCTTGTCAATATTTGTTATTTGTTTTTTTCCCTCCCCCACCCACTTTTTATGTCTTGTGGTGCTGGAGATGCTTTGCTCATTTTAGACAAGCATTCTACCACTGAGCTACACCCCCAACCGTGTTTGTTTGGTAGCCCTCATGATGAGTGTGAAGCACACAAGACTTTTTTTGGGGTGGAGTGGGTACTGGAGATTAAACCCAGAGGTACTTACCACTGAGCCCCATCCTCAGCTGGTTTTATAATTTTATTTTGAGGCAGGGTTTCCCTAAGTTATTTAAGGCTTCAATAAGTTGCTGAGGCTGGCTTTGAACTTGCAATCCTTCTGCCTCCCGAGCTGCTGGGATTACAGGCATGTGCCACTGTGCCTGGCCGAGACAGTATCTTGCTAAATTGCTGAGGCTGATCTTGAATGTGCAATCCTGCTTCAGCTTCCTAAATCACTGGGATTACAGGCCTGCTCCACTGTGCCTGGCTAAACTCATCATTTTAAGAGACTTTAAAAGATATACCTAAAGGCAAATCGCAGGATGACAGTTTATTTAGTTCTCTTGGGTCTCTGATAGAATGTGCTACAGAGATGTTTATAGTTAGTTTACCATTTTGGAGGGTCGGGTAATTGAACATTTGTAACTGTGCATTTCCTTAACATTAATCTCAGTGTGAAAATGAGAATCTTTTCAACTGTAACATTCTTACCAGCATTTAGAAATCTTCTATTGGCAAAATGGAGTTGTTGCTGTATAAGCTCTTTAACATTGGATCATGTGGAAGTCTGAGCTACAGCAGAGCCAAGGACTGAGAGAGAACAGAGAGAGGGAGAACAGTTATTAACTTTTTTCCCCCTTTGGTTTTCTTAATTTGCACAGTGGAATGTGCTGGTGTATAATACACCCTATAATGCTTTATAGTGACAGAAGGAGATCTTTCTTGTTCAAGATAGGCGGGAAACAATATCCTATGATTTAAGAGTCCATCAATATTCATATGTAAGAATGCAATTCTGTTGTCAAGCATAGTTTAAATGAGATGGAAAGATAGCTGATACTTCCCCTATGGCTGGTTGGCTTTTTTGTTCTTGTTGTTTGTCATTCTGTGTGCCATTTTATTATTTCACAATTTTATTTACTTGAAGATAGCTTATATCCTTGCTGGTTAAATAACCTTAGTAACTAAGAGTGCAGAGGTTTCAGAGTGTTAAAAAATGACACTGAAAGTATCTCCCTTTCTCCTGGTATTATCGTGATAGTAGTAATGGAGTAAATGATAGTAATATAGCTAGTTAACATAATGACCCTCTCATAGTGCTTACCATAGTACCAGGCAAAAACTAAGTGCATGTTACATGCATTAACTTATTTAATCCTCGCAACATTCTTATAAGATAGATATTATTATCTCCATTTTACTGATGAGGGATTGAGATGCAAAGAGGTTAGTAACTGAGTACTCCAGGAACAAATAACTAGTAAGTAGCAGAGCTAGGAATTGATCTGAGGCAGCCTGGCGCCAGGGTTCTTTCTCCTAACCATAACACTGTACTATACTTATTTGACACCCATATAAGTAAAGGGAAACGTGAGATAAAAAATGCTTTTAACATCTTTGTGGGCTCTGTGGAACTTATTATTTGTTCATTCAGTGCTCCACATAGAATCAGTGATTACAGAGAGAACATTTAATCCCAAAGCATTCATTCCTATTTTCAAACTAGTGTTTTCAGATCTGTTCTCCATCAGAGACTTTGCATTTAGACAAAGTACATTTGAACTTTTTAGTTGAATTGGCAGATCAAGAGCTTACAGACAGGATATTGCCTTTGAGTATTTAGACTGTATGCACTGACCCCCTGAAGCAGTAATTTGGATAGATCACAATGTTTCCACAAGAGTACAGTAGTATTAAGGGTTCTGACTTCAAAGTGTATACATGTATATTTTATATGTATCTTTGTAGATAGGCCTCTTCTCCAGAAAATGGAATCAATCTTATACAAATTCCAGAAACCTTTTAGAGTCATTTAAATCCAAGAAACACATAAGCATCCTGAAGTTAGAATTATGAACAATGCAAAATGTTACCTTTCTAGAGACTTGTTGTAAATATAATAAGGCAACCTACTCAATCCCCTGCCCCCACCACATGCCAGGGTTTAACCCCCCAGGGCACTTAACCCCTGAGCCATATCCCTGACCCTTTTCATGTCTTATTTTGAGATAGGGTCTCAACTAAATTGCTCAGGGCCTTGCTAAGTTACTGAGGCTGGCTTTGAACTTGGCAGTCCTCCTGCCTCAGCCTCCTGAGCTGGTGGGATTACAGGCAGTAGCTACCACGCCTGGCAACCCACTCATTTTTAAATGTTTAAAGTTCAGGCCTGGGAGCTGGGGTTGTGGCTCAGTGGTAGAGTACTTGCCTAGCATGTATGAGGCACTGGGTTCAATTCTCAGCACCACATAAAAATAAATGAATGAAATTAAGGTCTATCAACATATAAAAATATTAAAAAAAAAAAAGTTCAGGCCTAGAGAGCATCTTTTTTATTTTTGGTACTAGGGATTGAACCCAGAGGTGCTTAACCACTAAGTCATATCCCCAGCTTTTTAATATTTTCTTTTGAGGCAGGGTCTTGCTAAGTTGCTTTGGGCCTCACTAAGTTGCTGAGTTTGGCTTTGAACTCACAATCTTTCTGTCTCAGTCTTCCAAGCAGCTGGGCTTACAGGCATGCGCCAGCACACCCAGCTATAGAACCTTTTTTAATGGTTGAAAATTCTAATTACTTTTAACTTTATGAAGTTAAAATGAGATGCTTAAATCCTATGTAGTCACATTACAATTTCATATCATGTTCTTGGGTTCCTATTAGCCTCCCAACTCAGTAAATCTCAGCTCTTATACCCAAGGAGAACCTCTTTCTAATTTTGCAGAATTACTTCTTACTAGGTCATCAGTTTACATTCCCTTCTTAGCTTGAAGTTGGAACTAATGACTACTATTTGATGAGAAAGCCAGAGGTCTGACTCTTCTCTTAAAGACTCAGGGTAGACATGTACTTTGGGTTAGTCAAGTGGCTGGAGGGAGGCATAGATCACTATTTCCACCCATCAAATTGTGCATTTTAGGGGCTGGGGATATAGCTCAGTTGGTAGAGTGCTTGCCTCCCATGCACAAGGCCCTGGGTTCAATTCCTAGCACCACCAAAAAAAAAAAAAAAAAGTGTGCATTTTATGAAAGCAGATGACATTCTCACATTAATTTTCTCTCCCTTAGGTCTATGAAGGGCTAGACATCATCACCAACAAGGTTTCTGCCCAAGAGCAGAGAATCTGCCAGCACCACATGATCAGCTTTGTGGATCCTCTTGTGACCAATTACACAGTGGTGGACTTCAGGAACAAAGCAACTGCTCTGATATCCTTAAGGAAAGACAGCAGCTAGGCTTGGTGGGTGCAAAGAAGCCTAAGCTAAGAAAGAGCTTTTGTTTTAGTGGAGTTTCTTCCAAGCAGGGGCACCTAAGATATAACTACCAATAGTTAGTGCTGCCATCATATGTGTATGGATTGAAAGATAAAATGCTGTTGCAGGGTCTTATCCTTAGACTGTAGCATCAGCATCCACTTGGAAAAGGTTAGAAATGCTGAATCTTGGGTTTTATTCTAGACTTACTGTATTAGAATCTGCATTATAACAAGAGGTCCAGATGACTATTAATAAAGAATTAGTACATTAAAATTTGAGAAAAACTGTTTTAATGACATAAAACACTGATTTAGCAATCAGAAAATGTATATTCTAGTCCTAAAACTACCTCTTTTGACTGTGTGAATTTTATTGGGTGAAGTTTACTTAACTCCAGTTAGCTTCAGTTTTTGCATCCCTTTTAAGTGGGAATACAAAATTAATTTATAAGTATAATGAGGTAACCGGGTACGGTGGTGCATGCCTGTAATCCTTGCACTTGGGAGGCTGAGGCAGGAGGATCGCGAGTTCAAAGCCAGCCTCAGCAACTTAGTGAGGCGCTAAGCAACTCAGTGAGACCCTGTCTCTAAATAAAATACAAAATTGGGCTGGGGATGTGGCTCAGTGGTGGAGTGCCCCTGGGTTCAATCCTCAGTACCCA
>JAJEJO010005589.1:83216-136614 GCA_020662805.1 Glaucomys volans
TAGTAGTAGTAGTAGTAGTAGTAGTAGTAGTAGTAGTAGTAGTAGTAGTGATTGAACCCAGGGGTGCTTTACCATTGAGCTACATTGCTAGCTCTTTTTTATTTTTTGAGAACTTTCGATCTTCCTGCCTCAGCCTTCTGAGTAGCTGGGATTACAGGTGTGGGCTGCTGCCCCTGGCTTTACTCTGTAATTATGTGTTCCCTATACTTAAAGGGAGAATAGAGAATTGGTTCTTTTTAGAATAAAGGGCTGGAAATATAGCTTGGTGGTAGAGTCTTGCCTAGCATGTGTGAGACCCTGGACTTGATCTCCAGCACTACAAAAAGAAAAAAAAATAAAACAAATAAGACAGTGTTACTTCTTTGTGATCCTTGATTGGTAATATCTTTCTTCCCACTCCATCCCAGCCCACCCCAATACCCACCCCCTCCCTCTCTCTCTGTCTCTTTCTCTCTCTTTGTCCTGAAGTAGAAATTGAACCCAGGGGCATTCAACCATAGAGCTACTCCCCAATCCTTTCTAGTTTTATTTTGCCAAGTTTTTGAGGCTGGTATTGAACTTGCAATCCTCCTGCTTCATCCTCCCAAATTGCTGGCATTTTAGGGATGTGCTACTGTGCTCTGCCTCCCCAACATGTTAAGGGTTAGTGGGCTTTTATAAAAAGAGATCATCTATTTCTATGCCCACAGATTGACTGGAAAAAGGAATCAATGTGTGTGCGATTCCTTGTCTGGATATTAAAAGTCTTTTTAAAAATTAAATTAGCTATTCTCAGAAGCAAAGCCCTGTTAAAGCAGATACTTATCTGTTCAATAGAATTTTTAAAAAGAATTCAAAGTAGCAGGGATATAAAAACAATAGTGACTAATGTAAATTGACTGCTTACTATTTTCAGGCATTGTAGGGGATTTATATATACATTGTTATACTAAACGTTCATAAGAACTCATGAGGATTTTACAGGTGGGAAAACTGAAGTTCAATGTTGAGAACTTGCCCAAGAACTGGATCCTAGAGGTTGATGTCTGTTTGTTTCAGAACTTGTGCTTCTCAGTTTATCTGGTGAGGTCTCAAGTGGCTAAAATGTTCATTGCTACCACATAATGGTAAAAACAGGCCAAAAACTATGGCTTAGAGAAACCAGGTTGTGTTTTTTCTTAAAAGGGAAAAGTCTCATACTGGACATCACCTTGGTGGCTTCCTGAGCAGCTGCCACTTGAAAGTTATAGAACTGGAAGGAATTGCCATCATGCATTTGTCTCTGGCTTATGTAAGTACCTCCAGAGCTAATTGGAAATGATTCTGAACTTGTAGGAAATGTTCAGGGCTGGTATAAATACATTTTGGTTTCTACCTCTGCAAACAAATATGCTCTCTTGCTAATACTCCCTTTCCCAAGTGAGTCAGACTTCTCTCTCTTTTTTTTTTTTTAAAACAGTACCAGGGATTGAACCCAGGTATACTCTACTACTGAGCTACATCCCTAGCCCTTTTTATTTTCCCTTTTGAGACAGGGTCTTGCTAAATTGCCAAGGCTGGTCTTGAACTTGCAATCCTTCTGCCTCAGCCTCCCCAGTAACTAGAATTACAGGTGTGCGCTGCTGCACCTGGCAGGATTCACTTCTTAATATTAAATATCATGGTGTCTTTCTTAATGTTCACATTGAAGATATATTTGCTCGAGACAAAATTCCTATTGTCGTGGGAGGAACCAATTATTACATTGAGTCTCTGCTTTGGAAAGTTCTTGTTAATACCAAGGTATGTTGACTTGTAACTCACTGAGGAAATGAGTTCCTTTTTCATGCCAGCTAGTTTTAGTGGGAAGAAAGTTGACTCTGGCCTATTTCTTGTACTCAGCAACTGTAATTTTCCTACTTAATATTCTGAAGCAAATGCCACCTTCATATTCAAAGTGTGCTCCTCAAGGCTGCCCTAAGGGCAGGGGCTATGTGTGGGAAAAATGTTCTTCTGTGGATTAATTAGCATCTCCATGTAAGTTAACAGTCCATTAGTCTGATTCAGCATTTCCTGGCTGGCAGCACCTGGTATCTATGTCAGAGAGATGTCCAACACTGACCTTTTTTGTGGAGATGCTACTGTGTAGGATGATACTAAACATATGGTAATGTGTTGGCATTTCTAGCCCACTTTTTGGACTAGATTCCTGGATATGTTAAAATAGATGTGGTAGCCCTGGTCCCTTTGTGCTTATGACAAGGAAGCAAGGGTAAATGAGTACTTACCTACATAGTAAGCCCTCCTTCGTCTTTGTTTGCTGTGATCTCACAGCACTTACCACAACATATTGGGATTTTTGGTTTATGATCTGTCTTTCTCACCATATGGTGAGATCTAATTCATCTCCATTCTGTATTCCTAACACTGAGCAAAGTGCCTGGCACATATGCTCTCTCAATGTTTATTGAATTGTTGAATTAAATTTACTCTAAACCTTCATTTAATAGCCCCAAGAGATGGGCACCGACAAAGTGGTTGACCGAAAAGTGGAGCTTGAAAAGGAGGATGGTTATGTACTCCACAAACGCCTAAGCCAGGTAGACCCAGAAATGGCTGCCAAGTTACACCCACATGACAAGCGCAAAGTGGCCAGGTAAGAAAGACTGGGCCTGCTGCCCTGGAATTCTTTTAGAGTTGGAGGGTAGTGAGATGTTCAGTTTGCCTGGGTCACAGAGAAGCTTGGTAATAGCAGTTAGGGGAGATTGATGTGTTGTTCCAGCTCAGCAGTTTAGGAGGCCCTGAGTTCCTGCCTCAGCCCAACTCCCTCAATAAATAGTTGCACTCTGCTTTGTTGTTAGGTTTTAAATGCATAATACAATATCATTTTCCCCTAGGGCCTATGTAATCTTGCTTCATTTTCTATTTGATCTTTGCTTGTATAACAGTTTTCATATAAATTTTTTCTGGCATGCAGTCCGTTTACATTGTGAGTTGGGTTTCATAATTGGTTGTGCAATGCTGAATTCTGCCCCAGCAGCTTTCCCAGTGGGAGGTGGATTTTATAAACTGTCTCATAGCTCAGCTCACCTTTGTACACAGAGACTTTCTTTTGTAGGGAAGAGAGGTGGTGAATGAACTCATAAGGTCATGTTTTTTTAGGTTATTTTGGAATTGCAGCCTCATCTGTTAGCTTTGTTTTTCTGCAGTGTTGGGAGTGATGACCACATCTGGCAAAGTGAACATCTAGTGAAGGACTTATATGGATGGTTATACATATTAAATATTGTAGGAACTTCTGGTATTGATAGGGGTTATAAAATATTCCACTCAAATGATGTTTGTACATCAGTGTTTCTTAATCCTTTTTTCATTATTCTGCCCTCCAGAAAACTTTCTAGAACTTTTCTTCCTAATTGTAAACCCCTGCTCCTGATAAAAGAAACTTCACCCTAAAGAATAAGATCTTGAAGCTGGGTATGATGGTGCATGCTTACAATCCCAGGGCAGCTTTAAAAAGGATTAGGGATATACCTTGGAGGTAGAATATCCCTGGGTTCAATTGTGAGTATCACACACAAACACACACGTATACACACACACACACACACACACACACACACACACACAATAATAATAAGGTCTTTTCAGGTAGGGTTGTCCTTTGTAGTGCCACAAAACATTGTAAGTTTTATTTACCTCTTTGAAGACAGTATCACCATGATAAAGAATGCATGTTCTAGATTAATCAAGTTTATACTTGTATTTTAAGCACTTTAAATAGAAATCTCGCAATTTTTATACAACTTAAGAACACAATGACGAACATTCATTTTTATATTCTTTTTTATTCTTTTATGATGAGTTTGATTTTTATTATTCTCTCCCTTGACCAATCAGTTCTTTCTTTCTTATGACCTCTCAGTATCTGCTGCTTCTAAACTAGTAATGAATATGAGAATTGTGCCATACTAGAGATTACTATTTTCCAAGAAGAGTTCTAGAATTTCTCCTTCGTTTATTTTTGTTTTTATTTTTTACTGTTTTGTGGTATGGGGATTAAACCCAGGGATAATCAACCACTGAGCTATACCCTGAGCCCTTTTAATTTTTTATTTTGAAATGGGGTTTTGCTAAGTTGCTTAGTCTGGCCTCAGACTTGCTATCCTCCTGCCTCCGCTTCCTGATTGCTGGAATTATAGGCATGTGCTACTGTGCTCAGGTAGTCTCTCTCCTTTGAAGAGGATTGCAGGATAGATTTTTTGTTTGTTTGTTTTTTGATAGTAATGAGATCGAACCCAGGGCCTCATACCTGCTAGAAAAGTGCTTTACCACTGGGCTAGCTACACCCCTAACCCTTTAAAAAAATTTTTTGATATGGTTTAAGTTGCTCAGGCTTGACTTGAATCTGCAATCCTCTTGCCTTAGTCTCCTGAATAGTTGGGATTATAGACATGCTCCATTACGCCTGTCTAAAGGCCTTTTTATTTTTCTTCAGGGTTGAGTTTGTAGTCTGAACTCTAGATAAGTATGGTATTCTTTACATTTGCCTTTTTATGTGTGCTGAGATTGAACTCAGGGCCTGTGCATGCCATTCAAGGGCTCTACCACTGAGCCACTCCCCAACCCTTTTATTTTGTTTTTTTTTTTCTCTCTCTCTCTCTTGTAGATCCTTTTTGACCATTAATACTGAAAGACAAGGGGTCTCTACTCTTGTGTTTGGGTTTCAGGAAGTGGAATTGGGTCAGGAAGGGAAGGATCACTTTCAAGCTGATAAATTGCAATCACCCAGAGTGGTGGAGTATAGATTTGGGAGTTCAGTTACCTGTGCTGCATAATATAATAGATCCCCACAGAAGTGGATGGTTCTTTCTTCAGTGATCTTTGTGCTAATAGAGTACTGGATTAGCCAGGAGCATTCCTCATTAAATTTAGACATATTTAAAAAGAAAGTTGATGAGCTGGATATACAGCATACTTTTATACTGTGGGAAAGGAACTCCAGCGAGACCAGACTTGTTAGCTTGTACAAACTGTCCCAAACAAGCTCTTTTACTGCTCACTTGAAAGCAAGTGAGTCGCATTCTATTTATGTAGAAGAAACCTGTAGTTTCTGAACCTATTTTACTGATTTGAGAATCCCTGTGTAGAAGAATAGTAGTATTTCTCATTCTACCTAGAATTTTCTTTAGAATTCTTTCTGCATAGCTATAGGAATGGAATAACTCTGAACCTTGTTTTTGGGAACTTCTGCAGTGAAAATGAAAGTGAGACTTTCTATTATATACAGTTTTTATCCTTGTTTCACCTGAGAGTGAATATTTCCTAATGGTTTTTATGGGTTCCCTCATCTCCTTTGAAACAACTTAGGAGCTTGCAAGTGTTTGAAGAAACAGGAATCTCTCATAGTGAATTTCTTCATCGTCAACATGCAGAGGAAGGTGGTGGTCCTCTTGGAGGCCCCCTGAAGTTTCCTAACCCTTGCATCCTTTGGCTTTATGCTGACCAAACAGGTAAAAAGCCTTTGTCCTAGAGACCATCTGAGGTAGAACTTAGAATCTAAGTTACTGTATATAAAATGCTTGGAACTATGAATGCCTTATAATAAGCATGAAACTAGTGTTCACCATTAAGTTTATTATCACTGTTGTTATTCATTGACTTAGATGCAGTGCCATTCTCCTAGTTGTCTAGAAAGTCAGGAAGGGCAGCACTGGCCTGGGGTGGCAAAGGAGGGGATGGGTAGAATAGGAAAGAAGCTGCCAACCAGGAAATACCCAAAGGAGAAAGAGAAGGATAAAAGGAAGGTTTCCTCTGGAAGGAGGTCTGACCTCAGGATTGGCTGGAGGTTGGATTACTAATTATTCTAGAAGTAGTAGACCTGGAAAATGGATATTGTGATTAGTTAGCTTGCCTGATGGTGTTTTGTTGCTAAAGTATAATAATGCCCTGTGATTGTAGTAACTTACTCATCCAGTAAACATTCAGTAAGCATTCAATGAAGTGCTGAAGACTCTATGTAGTGCTTGGGTTTCAGAGACAAATAAGAGATATACTCAAGAGTACTGTGGAACCACAGAGGAGGGATGATGAGTTTTCTTGGGGGGAAAACAGGGATCAATTTGTAAAGGTATCCTATGGGCTAGTACTGGGAAGATATTATTATGTGGGTAGATAAGGTTATGTAGTAATTAATAGCATAGATCTGAGGCACACTGTCTTCTTATCAGATTCTTGCTCCATCATCTTCTACCTATGTAAGTTTTTAAGACAAGTTGGTTAACCTTTCTGTTCCCCAACTCTCTTATAAAATGGAGATATTTATTGAAGATTGTATGAAGTAATACACACAAAGTTGTGTGGGGGGGTGTGGCTCAGTGGTAGGGTGCTTGTCTGATATGTTCAAGGCCCTTGCTTTGATCCCCAATACTGCAAAGTAAGTGAATACATAAGTAAAATACATACAGTGCCCAGAATATGCCTTGGTACACATGGTGCTCAATAAATGAAAACTTTTTAGGAAGAAGAAAAGTTACCATTATTGCCGGCCAAGAAATAACAATGATAGAAATGTAAAAGAACATAACTGAAATGGTGAAAATTTGTTGTTAAATTATTCTCAGTTTTGAGTTTATAGAAAAATATAATTTCTAATAATGACATTTTTGTAAATAAAAGCTTGTGCTATAATTCATCATAAAATAATAATGTTTTATTCATAATAAGTCTGTTATTGGCTACCATACCTAAATTATGACCTCTCACTCCTTGCTCCTCTTTCTGGCTTAGTTCAAGATAAACCTAGGATGATTTTATATTAAAGTTCCTCATTCTTAGGGCTGGGGATATAGCTCAGTTGGTAGAGTGCTTGCTTCGCCAGCACAAGGCCCTGGGTTCAATCCCCAGCACCGCAAAAAAAAAAAAAGGTTCCTCATTCTTATCCAGTGTGTCATCTGGGGGGACCATTTTAAAAAAATATTTTTTCAGTTTGTTCTAATTAGTTATACATGATAGTAGAATATTTTTTTGTATTTTGACATATTATACATTTATGAAGTATAACTTCTCATTCTTCTGGTTGTACATGATGTAGAATTACATTGGTCTTGCAATCATATATGCACATAGGATAGTAATGTCATTCTATTATCTTCCCTATTCCCATTCCCTCTCCCTTCCCTTCATTCTTCTTTTTCTAATCCAAAGTACTTCTGTTCTTCCCTACCCTGCTCCCCCACTTATTGTGAAATTAGCATCTGTGTATCAGAGAAACATTTAGCCTTTTTTTTGGGATTGACTTATTTCACTTAGCACGATATTCTTCAGTCATGTGGGGGGTTCTTAATGGAAAGTAATACAAAGTTAGATGAACAAATACAATGAAAAAATTGTATAAAATATAGGTAAACCAAGGGATCCACAGCTGCCTCTAAAAAACAATGAATATATATTTCAAACTATTATTTATCCTTCATAATATCTACAATTATATGCTTTTGCTTAATATAATGAGAATATATGTGCTTCATTCTGGCTGTTTTTATTTGAAGTTGAGCAAATATAACATGAATTATTATAAACTCTTTGAAGTCTGAATTCTTTCTTCCATTTGAACAAATTTTGTTCTACGTGACAGCCTGTTCATTCATCATGTAAGTGTATTGTAGGCACCTTCAATGTGTTACTGGTTCATGGGCTAATTTGATTCAAGTTCTAGATGAGCGCTTGGATAAGAGAGTGGATGACATGCTTACTGCTGGGCTGTTGGAGGAACTAAGAGATTTTCACAGACGCTATAATCAGAAGAATATTTCAGAAAATGGGTGAGGATTTGGCTGTTACTCTCATTTACTCTCCATCCCTTGTCTATGGTTGAAAGACCATAGACATAGTCCTGGTTTTGGATCTACTTGTTTATTAGCCTTTGTCCTTGGCATTGGCAAGTTTTTTGAAAGGAGGTTTACTGTACTTGTTACAGTTGCAGTTTTCTCATCTTTCAGACATTCAAAGGAGTTACTTTACAAGGAAGTAATTTGGGAGATGGTGGGGAGGGGAAGGGAGAATTTCAGTTAGGAACTACTCAGGATCTCAGTTTCCTATGAAATGAAATGAAATGAAATGAAATGAAATGAAATGAAATGAAATGAAATGAAATGGCTCTATGAAATGAAATGGCTCAACTAGATCATCTCCAAGGCCCCTGCTAGCTTTCAGAGGCAATGGCTCATCTGCTGATGCTCTCCTGTTCCCAGCCAGGACTATCAACATGGTATCTTCCAATCAATTGGCTTCAAGGAATTTCACGAGTACCTGATCACTGAGGGAAAATGCACACCAGAGACTAGTAACCAGCTTCTAAAGAAAGGTGTGAATTCCTCCATCTAACCTAGTCTTGGACATCCTTGGTGACAGAATACCCTGCTGGTATGGTCTGAGCAAGAGCTGAGGCTAGAGAGTCCCATATTACCTTCAGCTCAGAATTGAGATTGTCGTCCATCAAAGCTAACATTGTGCTAATTTTCTCTGCTGCTGGGTTGGGAGGGCCTGCCTTTTGGCAGGGAAAGATGTACTTACCTAGATGTTCCTATATCTACCATATCTTTCAGGTATTGAGGCTCTAAAGCAAGTAACTAAGAGATATGCCCGGAAGCAAAACCGATGGGTTAAAAACCGTTTTTTGAGCAGTAAGTCTCATGTTTATCTTTATTCCCTGGGCCCATATTTTTTATAGAATACAGGTATCCTCTAAGCACCCAGAAAGTGAACTTTATTGTCAGACCTGTTCTAAAATTTGGGATCTGACCTGGAAGAGGATGTATTGCATAGATGATTGTTCAGGGCTGTTTTTTTGTGACATCTCAGAAAAAAATAATAAGTTTGCATTGAGGAGTATTCTTTATCCCTTGACCAAATGGTACAAACTACAAATAGATAAGAGCAAACCAGCAACATCTTTGGCAGAGTTGGTGTTTGGAGCTGATTTTAGCTTTAGTTTTGCACCTGAAGAGCAATCAGAATTCTGTTAAGAGCTTTCCTAATTAAAATGGTTCTTGGGCCAGATGATCATTATAAAAGAGGAAAACCAGATGATCATTATAAAAGAGGAAAACCATTATAAAAGAGGATCATTATAAAAGAGGAAAATGGGTGTGATGATGCTCACCTATGAACCCAGCTACTCAGGAGACTGATGCAGGAGGATTGCAAGTTTGAAGCCAGCCTTTGCAACTTAGCAAGACCTGGTCTCAAAATTAAAAAAAATAATAATAATGTTTTAAAAATGGCTGAGGATGTAGCTCAATGATAAAGTGTTCCTGGTTTCAATCTCCAGTACAAAAACCTTCCCCCACTTATTCCTGCCTCTTCTTTATAGTCAGACATGGTACTTAAGTTGTTTTTAGTTGAGCAGACCTCTTAAATGAAGAGGAAGAAAATTCTCATTCATCGACTCTGTACTGTGTCTTTGGCACTCTGTTGTACATGTATTTTTGAAATTTCAAAGTATATGGATTAGTCTTTTCTTTTTACACATGAGAAAATGAAGGCCTGAAGAAGTTAAATAACTTGCCTCAAATCCTCCACAGTAGAGATTGAATGCAGGCCTGACTCCAAAATCTGCACTCTTGTTTCTCTGTTGTTATACTGTTAGCTGGACAGCATTAGTATTGGGCCTTGATAAGAAATTGTGTACTTATGAGGTAAAAGGAGATTAATTTAAGTGAAACTCCATTTAATCTTGTGGAAACTTTTTAAATATACTACTGAATCATCCTCTATTTACTGTTTGCCTGTAGACTTCTGCTTTTAGTTACAGGTAGGATTAGTGAAACCTTCACCCCTGCTCCTTAGTGTGTATGCTCTGAACACATAAATACCTTAATCCATGTTGTAGACCACTGGATTGCTTTCTTCTCCATATCCTTCTTTCCCTGCATACCATGATAGAGGGGAACTCTTTATGTCATTTGAAGTTTAAGTTCAGTAGTATAAATTTCAAGTGCAGTTTCTCTTCCCAAGTCTGACAATAAGTGTAACAAAAGGCTTGTTTGTAATAATTTGGAACTTCCTCTTGTGGTAAAGCCACAGTCACTCCCCTATCCCTGAGGGGAGGGGTTGATAGCACAGCGTGTCATATGCCTGTTCCTCATTCGTGTATGTGCCAGCACAGTCCTGGTGCTAGAGTGAAAGGCACAGCTGCTCTGTAAGTCAGGAGCCACATATGATTGGCCAGGGCTGGTCTGCTGGGATATGGTTCTGGCAAGGAGCCAGAGGGACTTCCCCACCCCAGCTTGGCCTTGGACCCAAGCCAGAAATAGCAGCTGGGAGCCGAGAACTTGTTGAAAGGTGCTTAGACAGGGCACAGAAGCCCAACAAAGGACTTAGAGGAGAAAGGAAAATGTAGAGTGGCCTGGAAACAGGTGCAGAGCTTAGCCAAGGCCAGGTGTACTGTGGATGCTGCCTGCACCCTCCCAGTCTCACCTTTCCGTGTGGTGGCAGGTGCAGCCCAGTCTAGTTTATAAAGAATCTTATTTGTGGTTGGCACAATCAAAAGGCCAGCACCTGCCAGACGTTGGCATTCTGATGCCTTTGATGTTTTTTGTCCATGGGGCGATGCTCTTTGCCTTTAGTAACTGACTTCACCTACCTGTAGAAAGCAATTTAGTTTGTCTATAGACTGGGGAAGCTACCAGCAGAGACTAAAGTCCTGCTCCACGGTTGGCTCAGTTGGGTGAAATGCCTGCAGCTGTACTCTATGCTACCTTCAGCCACATCTCCATTCAGAATTATTTACCAGTAGGTGTTTCTTGAATAGAGCAGGCTCTTAAAAGAAGGGGTTCAGCTAGATTAATTCCAGGACATGTTTGCAGTTCTCAGATTCAGCAGCTCACTGGCTCATACTATTGTTCCTAGCCCATGGTCACCGACATGCTGTCAAGGATTTTCATGAGTGTGAGGCTGCTGGAGGGATATACACTCCCTGAGACTAATGTCTGCTCCTAAAGAAAGCTGAGAACTCTCTTGCCACAGAGTGCCATAATTGTAAGATGACATGGAGCTCAGACACTTAAAGCTCTTAATGTCTTTTCTTCTATCTTCCTGTTGTAGCCCACATAATGTTCACTAGAGCTGTTACTCCATTTTGATTTCTTGACTGATTAGAAAGATTCTGCCCCTGAGTCTCTGGATATGTAACTAGACTTACTGGCTTCAGACAAGTTAACCTTCGAGGTCTTGCTCGGCATGGCACACATGGAATCCCAGTGATTTGGGGGGCCAAGGCAGGGGATCACAAGCTCGAGACCAGTTTCAGAAACTGAGTGAGCCTCTGTCTCAAAATAAAAAAAAAAATAAAAAGGGCTGCGGATGTAGCTCAGTGGTAAAGCACCCCTGGGTTCAATTTCTAGTACAGAAAACAAAAAACAAAATAAAACAAAAACACAACCTTGTAGGTCTTTCTTGGATTGTGGTTACTATTTATGGTGGGATGAGTAGCATGGTCAGAATGTTTATTCCTTTGGCCCTGTGTGTTACTCTTGAGGGTTATAGAGTTCTAGGAGTAAAATAGATTGGGTCTTGGAGGATGACTTCTCACAACTTTTCCTTGTCATCATTAGGACCTGGTCCCAGTGTCCCTCCAGTATATGGCCTAGAGGTGTCTGATATATCAAAGTGGAAGGACTCTGTTCTGGAACCTGCTCTTGATATAGTGCAAAGTTTTATTCAGGTGATTATTAATCATTGTACAGTTTGTTGTAATTTTTGAAGCATTTTCCTTCACTGATATTTTTATTGTTATATTGGGGACCAAGCCTCTTTTTCCACAGAATAAAGCAGAGGGGCTGGCTCTTTTAGATCCCTGGAGGTTGTGTTTCTACTTTTGCATTTGGAAAGGTTATTGCTAGCTGGGCACAGTGGCGCACACCTGTAATCCCAGCAGCTCAGGAGGCTGAGGCAGGAGGATCACAAGTTCAAAGCCAGCCTCAGCAACTTAGTGAGGGCTTAAGCAACTTAGCAAGATCCTGTCTCAAAATAAAAAGGACTGGGGATGTGACTCAGTGGTTAAGCACCCCTGGGTTCAATCACCTGTATCAAAAAAAAAAAAAGAAAGATTCTTGCTAAAATTTGTTCACGGCCTACCTGTTCTACTGGGTGTAAAAAAGGAAACTTGGAAAAATCCCATTCCCTTAACATCAGAGAATTATACCCAAATCTCTAAATTGATTGTTCTCCCCCTCTCTGCCTTCTTGTTTTTAGGGCCACAAGCCTGCAGTTGCTCCCCTGAAGATGCCATTCAGTGAAACTGAGAACAAGAGAAGTTACCATATGTGTGATCTCTGTGGTCGAATCATCATTGGGGACCGTGAATGGGCAGGTAGAGTGTGGGAAAGACATGGAGAAATATGTAAGGGTGGGTTACATTGCCTTCCTGAAACTTAAGGTCTTTGGTAGGTTGAATGCTGAAGTCTGCTTATTTGTAAAGGGACAGCCAGATTCCTCTTAGAGCCTGTGCTTAAAATTCCTTGGAAACTTTCCCAAACTGGGAAGTTGTCTATGCATTCTGAAATGTAAAGGAATATCTTATACCCTCCAGCTCTAGCTGGAATAGGTAATTTCTATTCAGAGGTCTGCAGTTAACTTTCTAGAGCTCCTTTGACTTCATAATCCTGCCTGAGAGGAGTTCCTTAGCCTTTCATGTTTAGAACTCAGTGGGGGTGAGATACAATTGTAAGGGAATCAAGGCACCTCATCCAGGAACCTGGAGAAGTAGATGCATAGCTGGGAGGGAGCAGGAAGTGCAGTTACTTTTCTGGAGCACATTCTTCTAAAGTAGTTATCTCTTTAGTACTTCTCAAGGTAATTTGTTGAACTAGTGGTAGTGGCTCAAAATGTGATGAAAGATGGAAGGGAAACTGACAGCCTGTATAAAGAAGGAAGAGAGTAGTGCTCACCACCCCCAGGGCTACCTGCCCTAAGGCTCTGCATTTTTGCTTTGGAACTTGAATCCGCCCCACCACAATCACCTTCCACCCCCGTGTCACTCTGCTGTGAATTTCTGTAGTCATCTAGTGAAAGCCTACGGGACTTCATTCCCAACTTTGAATTTAGAAACATGTGAGGCTCGCTCCTTTAAGGTACAGTGGGGCTTGTAGTTTACCCAGTGGCTGGAATCCTTCTGTTCAGAATACTGCTTTGCTTGGATTCTCAGAGAAGTAGATTTTTTTTCCTCATATCAACCAATAGAATGATTAGGTCTATTAACTGGTAACTGGCAAAATGAACTCCATTGTCAGAGGCTGGGGATGGCTGTGATTGCCTAGCCAGCAGAAGAAGCCTTGATTGTCGTTGGTTTATAATGATGAAAGGGGAAGGGAAAGAGAGTGTCTGATTGTTTCGCAAAGGAAACTTAGTGGTTCGATTTGTTGAATGTCATTCAGGGGGAGCCTTAGAGAAGCAACATTTGTGAGCCTTTGTGAGCTTAGCTGTGTAAGCCCTTCTATAGTGCCATCTGTCAAGTCCTTGCTCCCATCTCCTGCTGCCATGGAGAGCCAGTCCAGAGCCTAGTTTTTGCCTTAGGCTCTAGCTGGAGAACAAAGCTGACTTTTCTCCCCAAGAAAACTGTTCTTTGACTTCTAACCTTTTCCTTACTTAAGCATGCTCCTAAGTCCTTAAGAATAATGTTTTTATTATGTATAAAAGAAATTAATCAAATCATTCCTCACTTTAGGTATTTCTAGGAGACATTCCTTGAAGAAGGACAGGATAGTAAGAATGAGACCATGTGAGTTAGTCAGAAGGTGAGAACTGTCTTAGGGTGAGAGGTCAGCAATTGAATCATACCACAGTGTCTGTTTGGCTTCACTTCTGGACCCAAAGAAAAGATGGTCAGAGATAACACCCCTTACTATCTCTGGAGCATTGTATGCTCATAGAATGGAAGCTTTGTGTGTTAGTCCTTCAAATGGCTCATTTGATCTAGGCCTAGGGATATCAGACCAAGAGGCCAACCTATGAGAGTTGGGCAGGAGTGGGAGAGGCACCTGATAGGTTTGGTGCTGCGGTGTGAGGAATAGACAAAGATTTGAATTTCTAACAGTTTAGCCTTGTGAGTTGAAATGCATCTGTTAACAGGAAGACCCGTATCATAGAGACCTGATTCTGGAAGGTGGGATCTATGTTTGGAGCCATAGTTGTAAGCAGAGGAGTTTACCTGTTGTGTGATCTTGGACAAAATGTAAAACCTCTCTGAACTTCAGTTTCCCTCTGTATATAATGAGTAGAAGAGCCAGGTATGGTGGCACACACCTGGAATCACAGTGAC
This sequence comes from Glaucomys volans, assembly GCA_020662805.1. Taxonomy (NCBI): domain Eukaryota; kingdom Metazoa; phylum Chordata; class Mammalia; order Rodentia; family Sciuridae; genus Glaucomys; species Glaucomys volans. The sequence goes on from JAJEJO010005589.1 coordinate 97,495, forward strand.
TTGGGAGGCTGAGGCAGGAGGTTGCCAAGTTCAAGGCCTGTCTAAGCTTTAATCCTGTCTCAAAATAAAAAGGACTGGGGTCGTAGCTCAGTGTTTGTAAAGTGCTCCTGGATTCATTCCCTAGTATCCCCAAAATAATAAAATTTTAAAAAAGCTGAAGAGACCATCCTGCAAGATTGTTGTGAGGGTTAGTGATGTAATGCACCTAGCATTTGATACATGGAAGTTCTTTCTGACTTATAAGCTAGCTGGCCATATAAATTATTTTTCCTTTAAAAATTCTAAGCAGCTATACTAGTTTGTCAATCCTTTTATTTATTATTAAAAACAAAAATTATGTAGTTGATTGCTTTTAGGGTTAATTCTAAAAAATCCTAATGAGGCTTTTGTTTGTTTGGTTTTGTCTTATCAGCACATATAAAATCCAAATCCCACTTGCACCAACTGAAGAAAAGAAGAAGATTGGACTCCGATGCTGTCAGTACCACAGAAAACCAGAGTATTTCCCCAGACTGTGACAAAGAACTTAAAGAGAAGGGATCCTCGTGGCAGAATGATGAAGACCTAAAATCCAGCATTTAAGAGACATGTTCAGTGACTTTTGCAAAGGTGGTGGGAATCTAGTTGAGGATGGAAGGCTGCGCCTATCTCCCACATCTGGGCTGAGGAGTGCTGTTCAGAAAGCCCCACCATTTTCTTTCATTCAGTGGTGTGGTTTTAGAGTCTCCTGTTGTCCATAATGGAAACAGCAGATCTTTCAACTCCTTGTATGGCTGTTGTGTCAATGTAGGATTTTTTTTCTTTGAACCTTAAAGATTTTATTCTAAAAAGAAGCACACAGGATTGGGGTTGTGGCTTGGTGGTAGAGTGCTTGCCTGGCATGTGTGAGGCACTGGGTTCGATTCTCAGCACCACATATAAATCAATAAATTAAATAAAGGTTCTTTGACAACTAAAAATTAAAATTAAAAAAAAGAAGCACAGATTGCACATTTTTATACTTGAAGATTTTGTAGTGGTGAATACCAGCATTCATTACAAAAACTTCATTTAAAAAAGAAGTTTTTATCCCTGACACTGGCTAAAATTTTCAATTTCCAGATGCTTTTGTAGGTGACTGAGATATTGTAAGCCACAAATCAGGAGTTCTGGATTTGAGGGAATCACAGGAAAGGACCATCCCCAATAAGATGATTAAGTGAACCAAACAAATTCTTGGAATTGAAAAAGGAGGGAATCCAACTGAGGTGTTGTGACCTAGAACTTGAAGACTAAAGACTTTGAAATCCTTTGAGCTACTATTGTGCGATAATTGCTATCACTGTTGTCTTCCTGTTGAGTTAGAAATCTCTATTTTTATTGAAAGCCAAATAAAGTAAGTTAACGAAAGCCTCTTTGATATTTAAAAAATATGTTGCCCATGTCCGCTTCATATACAATATGCTGTTATCAGTTTGATAACTTTTTCCTCAAATTTGATATTATTCGTAGACTTACATAGCAGACATTAAGCACGTATTCCTGGAAGGTGACCAGAGACGGTCTTTTATTGAAGATTTGTTATTTCAAGTTGAAACGCTCTTTCTGGAGTGACTTGAGCTGCCAACAGCATTAGATAAATATTTACTTATATGTAAACAGAAAATTAAGCATTTTTAGACATACAAGTCAGCAGCATTATACATTCACATTATTCTGACAATCATCACTGCTGTTTCCAAAACCTTTTCTTTCAGACAGGAACTTTGCAGTCAATAAGCAATAACTCCTCCCTTCGCACTTGTTCAGAATCTGTTGCATAAGAGGCCCTGGACTAGCCTTGAGGGAATACAGAGATGAGTTGTGGTTCTTGCTTTCAGGATCTTGTAAATATTGTATATACACATAAGCCACTAGTCTAGGAAAGAGTATCAAAAGCTGTAAAAACTTTAGAAGTTTAGTTTAGAGGGAAAAGGAAGAAGTTGTAGAAGAAGGAACATTTCTGCTGGATCTTAAAAAGAAATTTTTGGCAAATATGTTGTTATCTATGTATAGAAGACTACATAGAAGAGAAGGTAGAGTGAAAGAACTAAGTAACTTGATGGGCCTTTTATCAGTAAGGGCTGAATTTCAGAGCCTCACCACCTTTCGTTGATTTGATTCTCAAGAATAAGTTTATTCTCTGGTCAGAGAAGAAACTGTCATTATACTCAACCCATCCTGTTCTTCATGTGCTGATTTTCTTAGTTTATTAACTACTTAAGTGGCTAGCAGGGTTGGGAACCCACATCTTCTCACTGGGTGCCAAGATGAGTACTTCCTGTGAGCCAAGCACTTGAGATACATTATCTTCCCACAGAGTCCTGGTGAGAGAGGCTGTTGCCACTGCTATAAACCAGTTGGAGTCCAAGGACAGCAGAGGAGTGCAACCAGCAAGCAGTAGAGCCAAAATTGGGGTGAGACTGGAAGACGCATGCTATTAAGTCTGTTAAGCTAGATGTTTCTAGGGAGGAAGCTTAGCTTCTGAAATACTCAAGTTGTTAAATATGTTTTAATGCTTAAAAAAGTCTTGATGGACAAGCAGGAAAAACTAGTTTTAATAATCTTACCCCCAAAAGCCTTTAATCCTTCCATCTGAAATATCTAGAGCAATAATGTCTCATTGAACTCATCACTATGTCTATGACTATGACAATTGGAATTCAGAAATGTTTTTATCCTTACCCCCCCAAAAAAGAAAAAAATCAAAGTGCTTAATATTTATGAAGAATTTGTTACTTTCAAGGCAATGTGGTTAAGCCTACTGTGTATATTCTTGGAAACAGTTAAGTTTGGCGAAAAGGAATTCCTTCACCGGTAGCAAAGAACCTGGGATATTTAGAACACTTATTAAGAAATCTCCTACCGGGCGTGGTGGCGCATGCCTGTAATCCAAGCGACTTGGGAGGCTGAGTCAGGAGGATCGCGAGTTCAAAGCCAGCCTCAGCAACTTAGCAAGGCCCCAAGCAACTCAGTGAGACCCTTTCTCTAATAAAATACAAAATAGGGCTGGGGATGTGACTCAGTGGCTGAGTGTTCCTGAGTTCAATCCCTGGTTCAAAAAAAAAAAAAAATCTCCTGAGTGCCCAGGTATATGGCATTGCCTCAAATAGGTCTCACTTCTGCCAGCTTTGCTGATGAGTGTAGGAAAAGGAAGTCATTTCTCTGCCTTTTGATTATCATCAGTGTAGAAATTAAAGAATCCTTAGCCTCTTCTTGTACAGATGGGGAAACTGAGGCCCAAAACAGATGTGCCACAGTCACAAAGTAAGTTGTGGTAAAGTCAGGACAGACCTCGACTTTTCATTGAACTACAAAAATCTCTTGCCAAATCTTATTGGATATCTGGGAAGGACTCTTAAGACTCGCTTTGGACTATTTGCTCAGCCTGAAGTGAGGATGAGGAATCCAGTTTGTGCCATCTGACCTCAGCTAATCCCCGGATGAACAGAGTCCTTCAGTCCATCACCAGCAGTGCTATCTAAAGGCTTTGGTAATTAATTCCAACAACGAGTGAACTATTAGGTTCATCTGCTTCTTCCAGTACAAATCTTGATTTAGGCTTTGGATGCTTCTTGCAATTTAGACAATGTTGTTTTATGCAGGTTAAAAAGTACTTTGAGCCGGGCGCAGTGGTGCACGCCTGTAATCCCAGCACTTGGGAGGCTGAGGCAGGAGGATCACAAGTTCAAAGCCAGCCTCAGCAACTTAGCGAGGCCCTAAGCAACTCAGTGAGACCCTGTCTCTAAATAAAATACAAAATAGGGCTGGGGATGTGGCTCAGTGGCCGAGTGCCCCTGGGTTCAATCCCCAGTACCAAAAAAAAAAAAAAGTACTTTGAAAGAGTTGGATTTTTTTTATGGGGTACTGGGGATTAAACCCAGGGGAGCTTTACCACTGAGCTACATCCCAACCCTACCTTATTTATTTATTTATTTATTTATTTATTTATTTATTTATTCATTCATTCATTCATTCATTCATTCGAAGTTTTGAGACAGGGTCTTGCTAAGTTGCTTAGGAACTAAAGCTAAATTGCTAAAGCTGGCCTTGAAGTTGTGATCCTCCAGCCTCAGTGTCCCAAGTAGCTGGGATTGTAGGCATTTGCCACTGTACTCAGCCAGCTGGATTCTTAGTTAAAATACATTGCTTGATTTTTAGACCTGAGCAAGAAAAGAGTTTACTGATAGCCTAGATTCATAGTTTGAGCCTTTGTCACTCTCAGCAATTAATTTTACTCTTTTTAAAAAAAATTATTTATACTCTTAACCTGAGTTCCACATTCCACAAAAATATTTTTTCTATTTAAAGCAAATACACATACAATCACCAAAGTAGTGGGGGTGTAGCTCAGTGGTAGAATGCTTTTCTAGCATTTGCAGTGCCTTTGGTTTGATCCCTAGCACTGCAAAAACAACAACAACAAAAAACACCCAAAAACTAAACCACACAACACAACATTAAAAACCAATAGCAATAACATACACATAGACATGAAAGGAAGCTTATGAATTTAGTGACTATGTGCTTAGCATTGGGAAGCTGTCAAATATTGAGTTAATTTCCTGAAAGCACAAAAGCTAAGTGGGTTTCTACATAAATGATCTGATTCCTTTAGCCAGGAAGAAGGCTTGGAGTAGTAGCCACTTGCAGAAATTTCATTATCTGATTATCACCTACTTGGGCAGTTAGGACTATTTTCTAAAATTTTGGCTAACTGGTCATTTGTAAAGCTATTCTCCATGTGCACAAAGGAAAGTACAAGATTGTATTCGTTAGGTAAGAGATTAAGCTGCTGTAACAAACAATATGGTAGCTTAAAGAACAATGCAGTTGATTCTTTCTCATATAACAGCTCTGGGGACTTAGCCTTTCTGAAGAGGGCAGTCCAGGTCAGTAGGGCAGCTCTGCTTCAGATGGTCATTCAGGGACACAGTATCATGTTGCTTCTTCATCCTCTGGAGCATTGTCCTCATCTGTGTGCTTGAAGCTAGCATCACTGGTTCCAACCAGTAGGAAGGGGAATGAGAGCAGGAAAGAGGCAAGAGCTGCAGGTCCAACCCTCACTTTAGGATTGGAAACTGCACTTCCAAGTCTGCTCACTTTCTATTGGCCAGAACTTAGTCATATGGCCATACCTCTCTGCCAAGGAGGCTGAGAAATGGACTCCAGCCATGTGCCAAGAAAGAATGGGAGAACAGATTTTGGTGGACCACTTGCAATCTCCACTAAATTGGTATTGTGGAAAGAACACTGAATTCCAACCTCATTTTACTAATTAGCTCTGTTAATTTGCTAGGGGCAAATCTCTCTATTTTGTCATCTGTGAAATTCTTGAGTCTTGTGAACTGACCTCTGAAATATTTCAGAAAGTAAAGCTTGACAAAATCCTGGCTGGTGGCACTTTAAGACAAAAATGGGAAAAAAAAAAACAAAAAAACAAAAAAACACATTACCAGAAATGTGAGACTAAGGGCTGGGGTTATGGCTCAGTTGGTAGAGTGTTTGCCTCGGAAAACACTTGGAAAATCCCTGGGTTCAATCCCCAGCACCACAAAAAAAAAAAAAAGAAAAGAAAGAAATGTGAGACTATATGAACCTTAGGGTCAATGGTGAATACGCTAAAGATGGTGGGAAGAAGCTGGATGTAGTCAGTGACTTGTGCCTATACTCACAGCTACTCACAGGAAGCCTGAGACAGGAAAATCAAAGTTCAAGTCCAGCCTGGGCAATATGGTGAGACCCCCATCCTCCAAAAATTAAAAAAGAAAAGATGGTGGGGAGGAATGATGCAAAGTGTTTTGGTGACATTGTGAAGTAATTGAACTAATGACTACCTGCCCACCTCCAGACATTTTTTTCTGCCTTTTGCTGGGGATTGAACCCAGGAATACTTTACCACTGAGGTACATCCCCAGCCCCCCCTTTTTTTTCATTTAATATAGGGTTTCACTAAGTTGCTGAACCCAGCTTCAGAATTTGCCATCTTCCTCCTTCAGCCTCCCATCCAGACTTCCTTTTATAGGGGGAAGAACTCACAATTTGTAATTTCAGCTGAATACTGTAATTGCAATTTCAGCTGAACACTGTAAATTGTAATTTCAACATATCTGTGTAACCTTTGGGAAATTAATATTTATTTTTTAATTTTAATTTTATTTTTATTTTTTTGGTACTGGGGATTGAACCCAGGGGCATTCCACCACTGAGCCACATCCCCAGCCCTATTTTGTATTTTTATTTAGAGACAGGGTCTCACTGAGTTGCTTAGGGCCTTGCTAAGTTGCTGAGGCTGACTTTGAACTTGCGATCCTTCTGTCTCAGCCTCCCAAGTGCTGGGATTACAGGCGTGCGCTACCGCGTGTGGCGGGAAATTAATATTTAAACAGCCTTCAGTTTCCTCATATGTAAAATGGAGTTACCTCCACTCCAGGGGATTTCATAAGAATTAAGTAAGTTTCTTTTTCTTTCTTTTTTCTTTTCTTTCTTTCTTTCTTTTTTTTTTTTTTTTTGTATTGGGGATTGAGTGCAGGAGTTCTCTATTACAGAGCTACCTCCCCACCCCCTTTTAATTTTTATTTTGTGAGGTTCTTGCTAAATTGCTGAGTCTGGCCTCCAACTTGTTATCCTCCTACCTTAACTGCTCAGGTTGCAGAGATTATAGGGTGTATGCTCCCAAGCCTGGCTGAGTTCCTTTTGTAAATAGTATATTGGATTGGCACTGTGGTGTCCAGTAGTCAGTTGTTACCAATAGGATTTATTTGCTTCATTGGGGAAAAAATGTTAATGCTGTGGAAGTGTTGGTTTATGGTTTGTTGTCAGTTCTTAAAATTAATACTATCAGAGCAAGCTCTGACTTACACTGACTAGCAATGGCCAAAAGTGGTGATTTGGGGTTTGTCACCCAGCTAGTCTTCAACTATTAGATTGTTTTTTTGAGTGCATACGATTTCTTCCATGGGTCAACTTACTTGCTTGAATTGTTTTCTTCACCTAAAATGCCCTTTTCCCTATTCTTTACCTAGTAAACTCCACATCTGGTTTAGATCCGATGTCCTCTGTTTAGAGAAAGCTTCCTTGGCTTCTCTTAGGCTGTTTAGTTTTTTCTTCCTATGTGATCCCTAGCATATTAATATTAGCAAGTGCTTATGTATCACTTCGTGTCAGGCACTGTCATAGTGTTTTTACACATACTAACTTGTCTAGTCCTCACAGCAGCCCTCCGATAGTGTTGGCATTGGTGTTAAAAGCTCAACTTTACAACTGAGGAAATTGAATGGAGTAGATAAGCAAGGGCAGGCTGGGATGGGAAAATAATAGGTGGTTTCAAAATTTGTGCTCTACCTCCTTGTCTTGCCCACATATCACCTTTAACTGTCTCTTGCTCCCATTGGATAGTAAATTCTGCCAGAATGTGAGTTGTTTTTTAAGACTAGTGTGAAACAGTGGACATGCAGTAGCTAGGGAGACTGCATCCTGCAAGGCACCCCTTCTAAACATGGCTGCTCTTCACCACCTGCTTGCTGTGTGTTCACCATTGTATGTTAAGCACATGCAGACCTTATGATGTTTCCTTAAAACAAACAGACCAGGCAGTATATTATTGCTATTTTTATGAAGGTATGAACGTATTCAGAGAGTTTAACAGTGGCTGGGACAGAGTAGACATGCAAATAGTCCTTCCATTCTAGCTCAGGGAAGGCTGGGATTCTTGTCCCTTGTTCACTGCTTTATCCTTGGCACTTGCCAGTGCCTGCTGCTTCAAAGGCACTCAGTAAACTTCATGTATGTGTTTTTGTTTTTCACTCTAAACCGGTCATTACATTTTTTCCAGCTTTATTGAGGTATAGTTGACAAAATTGTATATATTTAAGATATATAATATGATGATTTGATATACCCATACATTATGAAATGATTATTACAATCAAGTTAGTTCACATGCAATTACCTTTGTTGAACTAGAATTTGAAGCCAGTTTAGGCTGACTTCAAATCCAGTGCTCTAACCACTATACTCTGCTCCTCCAAGGGCATCCCTATAGGGGGTGTGTGTGTGTTTGGTACTGGGGATTGAACCCAGGGTTGCTGTGCCACTGAACTACATTCCTGAGCTACATTCATAGGCCTTTTTATTTTGAGACAGGATCTCACTAAGTTGCCGGAACTGGCTTCAATCTTGTGATCCTCCTGCCTTAGGCTGCTGCCCTGTAGGGTTTTTTTAAATGTACAAATTATTTACACCCCCTCTACTTCTAATAAGGAGTCAAGGGAATAAACAGCAAAAGAACTAACTGCTCTACTACTATGTTTAGGTTAAAGGTTTATGGTTACAATGAAATAAGCCCAACTCAAACTAGTTTAAGTAAAAAAGTAAATTTATAATCAGGTCACTGAGGTGTCTGATCAAATTCAAGGACAGAAAAGCGTCTACTTCCCAAACACAACTAGTCTGTGTAAACGTCCTCTCCCTTGTCTCCAAATTAGCTCACCCTCCTCTCTCTACTAACAGGCTTTCTTTCCAGGCCTGGAAAGGCAGGGCTGCCAGTAGCACCCAAGCTTCACTTTTTACAGCTTTGACAGATGGAAAGAGGTTGTGCAGGCTTTCTCTAGTTCTAAGTTCCAAAGCCCCAGGACACCTCAAGACCCATTAGAATGGCTCTATCAAAAAACAGACAATAAGCCGGGCACGGTGGCGCACACCTGTAATCCAAGCGACTTGGGAGGCTGAGTCAGGAGGATCGCAAGTTCAAAGCCAGCCTCAGCAACTTAGCGAGGCCCTAAGCAACTCAGTGAGACCCTGTCTCTAAATAAAATACAAAATTGGGCTAGGGATGTGGCTCAGTGGCCGAGTGTCCCTGAGTTCAATCCCTGGTTCTAAACAAAACAAAACAAAACAAAACAGACAATAGAGGCTGGGGTGATCGCTCAATGGTAGAGCACTTGCTTGGTGTGTGAGGCACTGGGTTTAATTCTCAGCACCACATAAAAATAAGTAAAGAAATAAAATAAAATAAAAATCAGACCATAACAAATGTTGGCAAGGAGATGGAGAAATGCAACAACCCTGGGTATTGTTGGTGAGAATGTGAAATGGTGCACTTGCTGTGGAAAACAGTATGGCAGTTCCTCAAAAAAGTAAAACCATAATTGCTGTATGATCTAACAATACCTTTTCTGGGTATATATCTTAAAGAACCGGAAGCAGGATCTTACAGAGATATTTGTACACCTGTTTTCATAGCAGCATTCACAAAAGCCAAGGAGTAGAAGTGGCCCAAGTGGCCCTTAAAGGATGAATGGATATATAAAATGTAGTGTATACATATAATGGAATATTCAGCCTTAGGGAGGAAGGAAATTCTGACACATGCTACAACGTGAATGAACTTTGAGGACATTCTGTCAAATGACATAAGCCAGACACAGGACAAATATGGTACAATTCCACTTATATAAGGTATCAAGAGTATCAAATTCGTGGAAACAGAAAATAGTATGATGGTTTCCAAGGCCAGGTGTGGGGGTGCACACCTGCAATCTCAGCAACTCAGGAGTTTGAGGCAGGAGGAAGCCAGTTCAAGTCCAGCCTGGGCAACTTAACAATACCCTTTCTCAAAGTAAAAAATAAAAAGGGGTGGGGTTGTAGATCGGTGGTAGAGTGCCTCTAGGTTCAATCACCTGTACCAGTTTAAAAAAAAATAATAAGATGGTAAATTTTATGTTTTGTGTATAATACCCACTTTTCTTTTTTTCTTTTTCCTTTGGTACTGGGAGTTGAACCCAGGGGTGCTTAACCACTGAGCCACATCCCCAGCCCTTTTTAATATTTTATTTAGAGACAGAATCTTCCTAAGTTGCTGAGGTTGGCTTTGAACTCACAATCCTGCCTCAGCCTCCCAAGCTGCTGTGATTACAGGCATACACCACCATGCCGATTTACTACATTTAAAAAGAAAAGAAGTTCCGGGAAAGGGATCTGTTAGCCCAGCCTGGGTCTAATGCTTACCCTGAGGCCCATCAATCAGGCTGAGATGGATTCCTGAAAGGACAGGGCAGTGTCCATGGAAACCAAATGGATGGCATGGAGGTGGAGTGATTTTCAGAAGGGTGTGTGGGTTGGCAAGAGTGGAGGGCAACTGGACAGATAAGTTGCAGATCCACTGTCAAGTTGCTGCCTGTGAGATAGCAAGTCGCTTGTTTTTCTGTAGCAGGGTCGAGCTTAAGCTAATTGCAAACCCCATTTAGGTAGCACTTGCCATCATTTTCATTGTCAGATATTTGCAGTAATTACCCCTTACAGGTTTATAGCTTAGCGGGGTTTTTGCAAAGTTACATATCTCATGAGTCCTTGTCAAAGACCTTTGAAGTAATTTGTACAAATGAAGAAACAAGGCTCCTAGTATTTAAGTGATTTAATGTAGGGTTGGTATTATTTCGGGTGTAAGGGATCAGAGAGAAGGCAGTTTGAACTAATTTAGGTATTAAGGAGAATTTATTGGCTCATGAAATCCAAGGAAGAGTCAAATGTTTGAGCCCCCCTGGAAAGGCAGACAGTGCAGCTGGGCCTTGGGAACAATTGTCACCAAGGACTTGGACACTGCCAGCACTGTCTCTACCCTGGTTCTCTTCTCTGCATGCTGATTTCATTTTTCTCTCCATGCAAACCAGCTTTCTTCGCCTGGTCATTGGACGCTTCTACACTTGGCATCTGACAGTTTTTCCCTACTGCAAAGAAGTAGACCCAAGTACCAGATTAAACAATCCCAGGGAAAGACAGGTAGATCTGAATTCTGTTGTGTGCTCTTGGATGAAGCAGGCAAGCCAACTTTCTAGAACATGGCAACTCCCTGTATGACCAGACCAGGCTTTGGGGACAAACAGCTTTACAGAAGCAGGTGGGGATGGGATGGATGCCAAGTAGACCAAACATTGGATGTCTACCACAGTTACTCAGAGTAAGCTGCAGTTCAAGAGAGCTAGGCATTCTGACTATAGCCTGCGCTAACTACTAAGTACTTCCCCTCAAAAGGACCCAATTCCCTGAGATGGTGCATGATCAGGTGTGAGACAAGGGTCACTCTGAGTTACCAGATCTGAGGTGACTGGCTGCCTGAGTGCAAGACTTAAAGGAAAACCACTTAGGCCTGTGTGTTCTGCCTGATCTTCCTTACCGATTTCAGGGGTTTTGAGGGATATAGTCTTTTATGTAAGTATCTATGGGGGAAAAAGAAGTCTCTGTCCTACTAGATCTGCATAATGAGATGGAGTTGCATGGGAACCAGTCAGTTCATGATGGCAAATAAAAGTGCCAGCCCAACCTCTCCAGACTTCTGCAGTCAGAATCTTCTTCTTTTCTTTCTTTTTTTTTTTTAATTGAGATGGGATCTTGCCATGTTGCCAGGCTGGTCTTGACCTCCTGGCCTCAAGCGATTCTCTTGTCTAAGCCTCCAAAGTAGCTGGCACTACAGGTGCATGTCATTGGGTCTGGCTTGCAATCAGAATCTTCAAGTGGATTTCAGAAACAACCTTATTAGTGACATTCAGGGCTCACAGTGTTTTTAATGGCAGCATGTAAAGGGAGAATTCAGTGATTATCTGGTTCAGCTATTTTCAAACTTATTTTATCTATGGATTCCCTTTTTTTCTTCTCCCCAAATAAAACTATTTTATAATACAATCAAAGTGGAGCACCTTGGGGTCTTTGTGCTACACAGTCCTCTGGGCCCTCTGATTGAGTCTCCTCCCCTGTGGGACACACTTTGAGAATCACAAATCTAGATTAGCCACTTTATATAGCAGCACAAGAAGAAAGTGAATTCCAGAGAGGCAAGCAATTTGCAGCAGCACAAATAGCAGAGCTGTGACTGGAACCTTGGTCTCCTGATGTAGAAGGAGGGTTCTTTTTCTTGTATTGTGCTGCTTCTAGCTGTTTTCAATGAGCCTCCACCTGAAGTACTGTGTTTTTCTTCAGGTACATGGTGATTTGAATTGGACTAACATGAAGGCAAGTAGAGGACTTTGGGAGCCTAATCTAATAAACAGAAGAGCTTTATAATTAGGAACATCTGTTTGTTAATGTACTACGCAGACTTAATAAATGCTTGCTCTTCACCGTTCAAGGTGTGAAAGATCAGTGAACAAGTCCTGTCTTCAAAGAGTTCAAGCTTTCCATGCTATTTTGGTGATGATGTTAAATGCTATCCGAAAGGTGTTTAGCTTTGACAAGCCCAAAACATACAATGGAGAAAAGATAGCCTCTTCAACAAATGGTGCTGGGAAAACTGGAAATCCATATGCAGCAAAATGAAACTAAACCCCTATCTCTCACCCTGCACAAAACTCAACTCAAAATGGATCAAGGACCTAGGAATTAGACCAGAGACCCTGCACCTAATAGAAGAAAAAGTAGATCCAAATCTTTATCGTGTCAGCTTAGGACCAGTCTTCATTAACATGACTCCTAAAGCACAAGAAATAAAAGCAGGAATCAATACTTGGGATAGATTCAAACTAAAAAGCTTTTTCTCAGCAAAGGAAACAATCAGCAATGCGAAGAGAGAGCCTTCAGAGTGGGAGAAAATCTTTGCCACACACACTTCAGATAGAGCACTAATCTCCAGAATCTATAAAGAAGTCAAAAATCTTTACACCAAGAATACAAATAACCCAATCAATAAATGAGCCAAGGAAATGAACAGACACTTAACAGAAGATCTACAAGCAATCAATAGACATATGAAAAAATGTTCAACATCCCTAGTAATAAGAGAAATGCAAATCAAAACCACCTTAAGATTTCATCTCACCCCAGTTAGAATGTCTTTTATTAAGAACAGAGGCAACAACAGGTGTTGGTGAGGATGTGGGGAAAGGGTACACTCATACATTGCTGGTGGGATTGCAAGTTAGTGCAGCCACTCTGGAAAGCGGTGTGGAGATTCCTTAGAAAACTTGGAATGGATCCACCATTTTATCCAGCTATCCCACTCCTTGGCCTATACCCAAAGGACTTAAAATCAGCATACTACAGTAATGCAACCACATCAATGTTCATAGCAGCTCAATTCACAATAACTAGATTGTGGAACCAACCTAGATGCTCTTCAATAGATGAATGGATAAAGAAACTGTGGCATATATAAACAATGGAATATTACTCGGCCACAAAGAAGAATAAAACTATGGTATTTGCAGGTAAATGGATGATGTTGGAGACTGTCATGTTAAGTGAGATTAGCCAATCCCCAAAATCCAAAGGCCAAATGATCTCTCTGATAAGTGGATGATGATGCATAATGTGGGATGGAAGGGAGACAAGAATGGAGGAAGGATAGATTGCATAGAGAGAAAGGAGAGGTGGGGTCAGGATGGGAGGGTAAGAATAATAACAGAATGAGACGGACATCATTGCCCTGTGTACATGTATGATTGCACAGATGGTGTGACTCTACTTCGTGTACAACAAGAGAAACAACAGCTGTACTCCATTTGTGTACGATGAATCAAAATAAATAAATTGAAAAAAAAAGAAAGGTGTTCAGGGAACACACATGGTTTTACCCGATCTGTTCAGAGGAGTCTGGGAAGGCTTTTTCAAGGAAATGCATCTAAGACAATATGAGCAGGAGTAATGGGAGTGAGCCAGGTAGGGAAGCATCAGGAAAAAAAGACTGAAAAGGTGTGCAGGGACCAGGCCATAGGGCACCCTGTAACTACTGATGAGATAACAGCATCAGATGTATTTACTGATATTCTGTGCAATGCAGAGAATGGCTAGAGACACTCAAGAGGCAGAAGAATAGTTAAAATATTTAGCAGGTGAATTTACAGGACTTGATGAAATGGTGGTAAAGAAGAGGAAGGGGTAAAAAACAAGGCTCAGATTTTTGACTTGGGCAGTTGACTAGACAGGGTCACACTCTTTGGTCAAAGTGAGAACTGGAGAAAGAGTGGGTTTGGGCTGAGGATGAGTTCATTTTGGGACTTGCTGATATTGAGGTGTCTTCACAGAATCCTAATGGAAAGTATAGTAAGGAACTGGATATTCAGGTTGAGCCCAGATTGCATTCTGGGTTGGAGATAGGATCTCTAAGTCATCAGCGTTGATGGTATTTGAAGGTGTGGAAGATGAGGTCACTTGAGCAGAGTATATAGTGAGAAGAGAAATAGTTCAGAGCAGAACCTTGAGGAATATAGACACAACATCTCAAAAAACTTTGAAAAGGGAGTAGACAGCAGGGCAGAAATTGGAGGGAGGCCACGTATGATAAGGAGTGAGAAATATCCATTGGATTTTAGTGGGGAGAACATCAGTGGGGAGGTCATCTTGGTTAGAGAAGTTGAGGGTTCTAAAAGATTGAGGTTAGAAAGGGTTGAGGGTTAGAAAATGGAAATGGTTTGAGAAGTCAAAGGGAGGAAAGTGGGAACAGTGTTTGAAGTTATGAAAGGAAGGAGAGGCTGGTTTACTATAGGGAGGCTTGGTGTTGAAGGAAGTTTTTTTCCTTTATTTCTGAGAGACCTTCACATGTTTAAATGCTTTTTGGAGGGAGCTAGTAGCTACCAGAAATGGTTTCCTCCTTTTGTGAAAGATTTGGAGGACGTGTATAAGAGCTGCTGTTTTTATTTTTCCCCCTTGGTACTGGGGATTGAACCCAGGGGTGCTTTACCACTTTTTTTTTTTTTTTTTGGTATTGGGATTGAACCCTGGGGTACTCCACCACTGAGCCACATCCCCAGCCCTATTTTGTATTTTATTTAGAGACAGGGTCTCACTGAGTTGCTCAGGGCCTCAATAAGTTGCTGAGGCTGGCTTTGAACTCGCGATCCTCCTGCCTCAGCCTCCCAAGCCGCTGGGATTACAGGCGTGCGCCACTGGTGCTTTAACACTGAGCTACATTCTCAGCCCCATTATTACTATTATTTATTTATTTGTTTTTGGTACCATGGATTGAAGCAAGGAGTGCTTAACCACTGGGCCACAATCCCAGCCATTTTTGTTGTTGTTTAATTTTGAGACAGGGTCTCATGAAGTTGCTTAGGGCCTCACTGAACTGCTGAGGCTAGCTTTGAACTTGTGATCCTTCTGCTTCAGCCTCCTGAGTAGATGAGATTATAGGTGTGCACCACCATGCCTGGTAAGCAAGCTTTTCTTGATACTATCTACAGGTGAAGGTAGGGAGACCAACTTTTCACATTTTGCCTGAGACTTTCTGGTTTTAACACAGAAATCCCATATCCTGGCAAAACCTTCAGAAGGGATAAACCAAGATGATTGGTCACTGTTGGTGTAGCCTAGATAAGTAAGAAATCCAATGAGAATAATTTGCTTCTAGATTTGGAGGGGGTGCCTACCTTTGAAAAAGACTTGACACAGGAACAGATGAAAATGTAGGTATATCTGATTGATGTTTCAATGGAGTTAAAAAATGGGACATAATTAATTTAGAACCACCAATCCTGTTAACAGAATAATCTGAGATAATGAAGGATTAGGAGGAGATTAAAGATGTGATTGCTGAAATAAAACCTGTAGAGAAGCAATGAATGCCAGGTTGAACACAGAAGATCAACTTAGTAAAGGAAATGAACTTCGGATGGTCTCCCAGAACACAGGAAACTGATAAACATGTGAAAGTAAAACAGGAGTTGTGCAGAGCAGAACAATGAAAAATTTTAAGAATTCAAAAATGAATGGACTCTTGATCAGTAATGAATACTAAAAGTAAAGACATATGTCAAGTGCTTATTCCATGGCAAGTCCTTTCCAAGCCCTTTCTGTGGGTGAACTCATTTGATCCTAACAATGCCATGGATGGGTACTTGTGTCCTCCCAGTTTTGCATGTGGCAAGAAAGAAAGAAGCCAAACAATGTGTGCAAGTTCACAGAGGTGGGAGTTAGAAGCCTGCTCTGAAGTGCTGGGCTGCATTACCTTGTGTCACATGGAAGCATAATTGTTCAGGCAGTCATTTCAGTATTTGTGTTTGTTTGTTTCCCAAGTACCAGTCTGTTCTGCTGCTGGAAAATTATCAGAGGAGGCAGACTAAGTCCATGCTTAAATGGAGCTAATGTGCTGAGAAGAAGAGAGGAAGACTATGCAAGTAAATAAATGAAAGTTTTGACAGTCCTGTGAAGAGAAAACAGCAGCAGGGTAGAGTTGTGGGGTTGGGGACAGTGTGCTGCTACTTTAGATGGGAGGGTCAGGGAAGACCCTCTAAGGAGATGGCATCACCTGAACTGAGCATTGTGGCATCAGCCATACAATGGTAAGGAAAAGAGGGAACAGCAAGTGTGGATGCACTGAGGTGGCAATGACCTTGGCATAGTCAAGGAATAGAGAAGGCCGGTGTGGCTCCAGCAGTGTGAATGAGCAGAGAGATTTGTAAAAGCCAAAGTCAAAGAAGTAGCTAGAGGACAGATCATGTAGCACTTGATTGACCTTAGTAAGGATTTTTACTCTAACTGCAACGGAGGAGTTGAAGAATTTTTTCTTTTGCCTAGCAGAAGAATATGATTGGATTTACATGTTAAAAAATGAGTCTGGACTGGGTGGGTGCAGCTCAGGAGGCTGAGGCAGGGGTATTGTGAGTTCAAAGCCAGCTTCAGCAACAGCGAGGCTAAGCAACTCAATGAGAACTTGTCTCTAAATAAAATCATTGGGCTGGGACTGTGGCTCAGTGGTAGAGTGCTCACCTAGCATGTGTGAAGCCCTGGGTTCGAGCCTCAGCACCACATAAACATAAAAAAATAAAGGTATTGTGTCCACCTACAACTAAAACAAAATAAAAAATAAATAAATGAAATCATTAAAAAAAAAATAGGGCTAGGGATGTGGCTCAGTGGTTGAGTGCCCATGAGTTCAAACCCCGGTACCCCCCAAAAAAGATAAGTTTGGCTGCTATTTTTGGAAAATGAACTGTAACTATGTAATAAGGAGGACTGGGGGTGTTGCTCAGTGGTTGTGCACTTGCAGAGCATGCACAAGGCCCCGGCACTGAAAAATAAATACGCAAATGAAAAAAATTTAAAAGTTGTAATTAAGGATGTGGAATGTGGAAGCAAGAAAAAGCTTAACAGGATGTTCTGGCTGGAACCAGGGCCTGGAGTTGTTTTGGAGGGGTTAATGTTGCTTCTCTACCTTAGGGTGCCCTTTCCCCAATTTTGCTTATCATGTTCACTAATTTACATACAGATGAAGGGTCTTCTGTGGAAAAAGAGATCAGAATTAGCATTAACACACCCCGCCCCCAACCAGGTCCCAGCATATTAGAGTAGCAGAGGACCAACAGACTTCTCCCAGTTGCAAGTAGCAACTTAGTTTTAGCTGGGCACACTTGAACACAGAAATATATCAACCATGTTTTGCCGTACACTAAATAAGCATTTGTTGGATGAATGGGTACCCTGCAGAACAGAGAAGAGTGATCTGCAAAGGAGAAACAAAGCAGATGTAGGAGTGAAGGCCAGACAAAGGAAGAGAACTAGATAAAGAGCTTCCTGTTGACAGCCCAGTTCCCCATTTCTGACGCTCCTGAGGCCTAGTGTGCTTCCTTGACTTTCTGTGATATCTCTGTCTTTCCCAAAAAAAAAAAAAAAAAAAAAAAAAAAAAACCATTTTTGCCTAAGTGTATTTCTTTTATGGGCAACCCTAGGACCCTTATTCCAGGGTGTACACATGTACAACTCCTGTCCTTCATGGTCATGTTGCTTTCCTCGGGGGCTGGTGTTGCCCTCACTTTCCATAGCCTGGTCAACTTGGGCTTGTTATTTTTTTGTTTCTAGTTTTATGGGCCTATGAGGGTATCTCAAAGGTAATTACATTTGCTCTTACTTCATTTCCTAGTCGGACCATCATTTTCCTGGGACAACTTTACACTCATGTTATTTACATTTTAAGCTCTAAGTAGAATCTAGTTTCACATATACGCTGAATTATTTGGATAATAAAAATGTATCTTATTGTTTTTGTTTTTTGACAAGTGCATTTGACACATTTTCCACATTCTCTTTCCTTTTTTATATTTTACAGAAGACAAGTTGATTCACTCATCAAACATCCCCTGAGTTTCTACTACTGTGTCAACCCTGGGAATTATGTCCTCCTCTTTTATAAGAGGAGAAAGTCAGGGGTTCCTCTTCCCTTACTTTGCCCCCCTACCCTGCCCCTGTTAAAGTCAGTTTCTCTGGTCACCTTTCCTTGTAGGCCACAGGTCCTTCCTGAACGATCTCATCTACTCTCGGGCCTTAGCTTCCACCTGTTCTGCAGGATGAACAGGCTTCCCCTGCTCTTCTTTTTCTTTCTTTCTTTTTTTTTTTTTTTTAACTGACAGGGCTTTTACCCCTGCACTTTGTGTTCAGTGTTTAAATGTTCAGTTTGACTCATGAGAGATGCTGCTGAGACATCTGTTATGTCAAACACCCTGGTGCTGTCTGTCCCTAGTATGGCTTGAGTTAAATTGGCTGTGCAGTACGAGGTGTCTGTAAAGGCACTATGGGCCAGAGTAGCTTTTCAGAGCAACAGAGCTTACCCAGGAGCAATTGAGCAGAGCTGTATGGGCTGCCCTGTAGGCCCTGGCAGGTGTGAGGTTGCTGGTGACACACTAGGTTCCTCCTTAGAAGAGTCAGTTTGGCTTCTACTAGACAGAATTAGTTTTCTACCCACAGCTAAAGAAAGAAATGTGTGAGGAGGGGGCTAGGACTGGCTTGAGTGCTCTACTGCTGCATTTAGGAGAGACTTTGGGCCCCACAAAGACAGCCTGTGTCCCTGGCCATAAAGGCATCCGAACAGTTTTCAGACTGGAGCCCGTGCACTCCAGTGGCACGCAGGCTGCATCCTCAGGTCCCAACTCTCCTCTTGGATGTTGCATGGACATTTCAAACTTGGTAAGTCCAAGATTGAACACACCACCCTCCTACTTTCCCCAAACTTCCCCTTCCTCACTATTCCCAGTCCTGATCATGATCATGGTCTCACTTCTGGTCCCATCACCCAAGCCAAAATTCTGGTGATCATCCTCAACATTTATTTTTTTTTTGAACCGGGGATTGAACTCAGAGGCACTCGGCCACTGAACCACATCCCCAGCCCTATTTTGTATTTTATTTAGAGACAGGGTCTCACTGAGTTGCTTAGGGCCTCGCTAAGTTGCTGAGGCTGGCTTTGAACTCCGCGATCCTCCTGACTCAGCCTCCCAAGTGCTGGGATCACAGGCGTGCGCCACCACACCCAGCTCATCCTCAATATTTTTTGTGACCCCCCTTCCTTCCCTTCTTTTATAACTACCTGGTCACAAAATTTTTAGCTATCTGTATTAGTTTCTTAATGCTCATGTAACTACTTTGTGGCTTAGGACAACATGAATTTATTCATTATTTTACAGTTGTGGTGGCTAGAAATCTGAAATGAGTTTTACGGGACTCAAGGTGTGAGGCAGGCTGGTTCCTTCTGGAGGTCCAAAGCAGAATCTATAGCTAGTCCCTTCCAACTGCTAGAGGCTGCCTGCATTCCCTGCTTGAAGCTCCATCACTTCACATTGCTACAATCTCTGCTTCTGTTTTTACGTGCCTTCTCCTCCTCAGTCTGGTTTCTTGCCTTTTTCTATGAAGGACCCGTGTGATTACACTGGGCCCACTCAGAAAACCTAAAATAATCTCCTCATCTCAGGATCCTTAGTCATATTTGCCAGGTTCCTTTTATCATATAAAGTGGCATGCACAAGTTTTGGGGATAAAGATGTGGACATCTTTGAGTATATCTTTCATAACATCCTACCCACATAACCTTCCTGGAACCCAGCTGTTCCAACTGTCACTGTGCTTCAGGCCTGGTCACTTCTCATCTAGGCTATTTCAACAGCCTCCTGATTGGTTTCTGCCTTAGTCCTGCCTCTCCCATTCATTGTCTTCTTAATTCCATCTTCTGCCTATTAAGAGTTTTTCCTAATTGTCCTCTGTTATCAGGAGCCTGTCCGTGCTGCCTTGATGTCATACACACTTCTGAGGTCTTTCTCCTGCTCACTTCTTCAGCAGACTTTCCCACCAGCCATAAAAAGCTACTCTCAGGGCCTCAAGACAGGGCTGTGTGCTATGTATGTATGTATGTATGTATGTATTTAAAGGTACTGGGGATTGAACCCAGGGACACTCTATCACCGAGCTACATCCCCAGCCATTTTTATTTTGAGATAGGATCTCACTAAATTGCCCAGGCTGGCCTCAAACTTGCTATCCTCCTTCCTCAGCCTCCTGAGTCTCTGGGGTTGTAAGTGTGCACCACCATGCCTGGCCTCTGTGCCTCATTTTCATTGTGTTAAAAATGTGGCCATCAAAGGTGGTTTTGATGTTAAGTTAATATTTTAAAAGTACTTATTAATGCAGTACATAATTAACTTCCTATTTTGACAACCCATGTTCTTTCAGCCCAACTGATGCTGCTTAGAATGCTCTCCCCACATCCTCGTTTCCCTGAAAAGTTTTGCCTATCCTTTCCATACCCAGCTCATGTGTCACCTCCTCTGCAAGGTCTCCCTGTTGTCCCCACCACTGAGTTGGTGGTTTTCCTCTCTGTAGCTCCTGAACTCTGAGAATTCTGTGTCCAACCCGACTAAAAGTCCTAGCACATTGTATTTATAATCATTTGATTATGGGTGTAGACAGAAAACATCTTGAAAAACTAATATTTGTGCCTTTTATTTTCAACACTTCCTTGTATGTGATCTTCCCCCAGCCAGCCAGAGGCTGACTAGTATGTCATGAGGCTGCAGACAAAGCTCAGTGGTGGAGCACTTGCTTGCCATGCATAAGCCCCTGGGTTTAATCCCTGTTGTCTGTCTCTGTCTCTGTCTCTGTCTCTGTCTCTGTCTCTCTCTCTCTCTCTCTCACACACACACACACACAAGGAAAGAATGAATTAGTTTTTTTGAACTGGGGATGTTGGCATACTCCTGTGATTCCGGTGACTGGGGAGGTTGAGGCAGGAGGATCACAAGTTCAGAGTCAACCCTGATGACTTAGCAAGACCCTGTTTCAAAGTAAAAAATAAAAAGGGTTGGGGATATAGCTCAGTGGCAGAGCATCGCCTACCCCAGGACACACACACACACACACACACACACACACACAAGATAAAAGGAAATTTTAAAATAACGTTTTTTTATAACGAGAATACAAAAACAACAACAAAAAACTGTTTAGTTTTTCAGCTTAGGTTTCAATATTCACATCCACATGAATAGTTTTGAAAGCCAAGTATAAGGCTTTATGGAGAGAAGGGAGTTTGAGGACCCAAAAAGGTGTCCCTGAGAAAGCAGAGCATCCAGTTTGTGAGTTAGCATACTGGAAAGGCCATGGAAGGATAGCTGACCAATCCAGCTCACAGGGAGACTCGTCCTGGGTGACTCAGGCTGGGAACAGGGACAAGAGTTGGTTTTGGAAGAGATCAGTAGTCCAAGATGGAAGCAAAGATATGGAGAGGAGCAAAGTCAGCAACAAGAGGCTGCCCAGAAGCAGGGCTGCATGAGGGCAGCCAGGCCCCATGGGAGCAGCACTGTCACCACCTCTACTGAGGAGGCAGTCACTGTTGCACTTCTCACCTGCTGGTCAGGGCCTTTGTAGGCTGCCTGTCATTGCCCACAAATCACCCAGCAGAAGTGAAACCCACCAGTGCCATGAACCATTAGAGCCATTTCCTGTGGGCCCTCACTCTTTCTAACGGTTCAGGAATCTTGGAATCCTCATCACACTAAGGGTGGGATTTTTTTTTTTCTTTTGAACCAGGGATTGAACTCAGGGACACTCGGTCACTGAGCCACATCCCCAGCCCTATTTTTTGTATTTTATTTAGAGACAGGGTCTCACTGAGTTGCTTAGGGCCTCGCTAAGTTGCTGAGGCTGGCTTTGAACTCGCGATCCTCCTGACTCAGCCTCCCAAGTCGCTTGGATTACAGGCGTGCGCCACCACGCCCGGCTAAGGGTGGGATCTTGACCTTGTCAATCTGGGGAAGTCCCCAGTTCCTGAACTTGGGAGGAACCAGGTAGTGTGACTGATCCATTTCACATCACTATTTGCTAAGACTGACTGAGCCTCTGGGAGGGCAGCAAGCCTGCAGTTGGGTCATGTCCACTCCTAATGCAAGCCTGGTGCTCTAGAGATAATAATTATATACAAAAATGAATGAAAATCACAGTCCGGTGAGCAATATGTACCACATAAACAAATAATTATAATACAGTTTAAGTGCTGCAATAAAGGACTGTAGAACTCAATGCATGAACAGAAGGAGAAAGGGAATTTCCCATGGCAACACTAGGACTAATGTGCAAGTCTCTTGACTTTTTCTCCAGAGCACCATTGGAGCAGGGTACAAGCACATGCCTATAATTCCAGTGAGTTGGCAGTTGAGGCAGGAGGATGGTAAGTTTGAGGCCAGCCTCTGCAACTTAGCAAACCCTGTCTCAAAAATAAAAAGAACTTAGAATGCAGCTCAGTGGTAGAGCACCCTGGGTTAAATCCCCAGTACCAACCCTTTCCCAAAAAGTCAGAACACCATTGGCATAGATGCCCTTGGAGAGCCTGCCTGACCCATACTCTTCCTCTGGGGTCCCAGCCATAGTTGATGGGCTCTTGGTGTAATGCCCAAATTGGTCAATAGATTCTTCCTTCTGTGATTTTGCTGCTAAGATTCAGAGATGTCAGGCTGTATTAGACTGTTTTACTTTGCTGTAACAAAGTACTTGAGACTGGGAAATTTCTAAAGAAAAGAGGTTAATGAGCTCACAGTTCTTGAGGTCTAAGAGCATGATGCTGCCTTCTGCTAGGCTCTGGTGAAGGCCACATCACATGGCGAGACAGAAAGCCAGAGATCCAGGTAAGTCCAGAGTTATTCTTTTAAAACACTCCTCCAGAAGAACTAACCAGGGTCCCATGAGAACTACATTAATTACTTCCAAGATCAGTGGTTCAATGACCTAATTACTTGGCTCTAGGCACCACTTCTTAAAGGCCCCATCACCTCAATAGTGCCACTCTGGACCAAGCTCCCAGCATAGGAACCCTTGGTGGACATAGATTACAGTACAATCCACTTCTGCCAGTCACTTGTCCTGAGAACTGAAAGCTGGCCATGTTTCCCCAGGTTTTCCTAGAAGTGAAGAAAGTCAGTCTGCTGAAAGAATGAAGCAGAAGTGCATAAAGAAGGTGAATAGGTGATGGCAAGTCCCAGAGAGGGAGAGAAGTTTCCTGGCTGCTCAATGACTTTTTAAATCAATCTATCTATCATCTATCTATCTATCTATCTATCTATCTATCTATCTATCTATCATCTATCTATCTATCTCTATCATCTATCTATCATCTATCTATCTCATTTTTGGTACCAGGAATTAAACCCAGGATTGCTTAACCACTGAGCCACATCCCCAGACCTTTTAAAATTTTTATTTTGAGACAGGGTCTTGCTAAGTTGCTTGGGGCCTCAGTAAGTTGCTGAGACTGGCTTTGAACTTGTGCTCCTTCTGCCTCAGCCTCCCAAGCTGCTGGGATTATAGGTAAGTGCCACCACACCCTGTCAATGGCTTTTAAGATCCTGATTCTTGTTCCTCTTGAGGCCTGGTTGTTCCCTACTCTTGGGTTCCATGTGACATCTCTGAAGATTTGTTATTCAATTCCCTTTTTGGCTTGCCTGAGTGAGTTTCTGTTCTGTGCAGCCAAGAGTCTTGGTTAGCATTCTTCTCATTGATGTAGCTCTCAGTCTCAATGAATACATCCATACTTCTCAAAATGTCCTATGACTTGTGCTCGCTTTGACCGCACATATACTAAAATTGGAACGAAACAGAGAAGATTAGCATGGTCCCTGTACAAGGATGACACACAAATTCATGAAGCCTTCCATATATTTTTTTAAATGTCCTATGTCTTTGTTCGGAGAGCTCCTTAAATCCTCACAATAGTCCTGAGGTACAAATACCATTCCTAGCCTGATGTGGTGATGCATGTCTGTAATCCCAGCAGCTCAGGAGACTGAGACAGGAGGATCTCAAGTTCAAAGTCAGCCTCAGCAATTTAGTGAGGACCTAAGCAACATAGCAAGACTCTATCTCAAAATAAAAAATAAAAAGGGCTGGGAATGTGGCTCAGTGGTTAAATGCCTGGGTTCAATCCCTGGTACAAAAAAATTAAGAAATCATCTCTATTTTCAGATGAAAAAACACAACACAGAAAGGTTAAATGACTTGCTCATGTCCTACTGCTAGTAAGTGATAGAGCTGGAATTCAAACCTCGACAGAACCCAGATCCAACATTGCTGTTGTGTTTTTATCACATTTTGTTGAGTAAGAATTTGTCATTTTTAACCTATTCTAGAAGGATGCAGTTTTAGACGCCAATAACAGGACGAATCCTGAGTGCGTCCCTTTGGTCCAGGTTCCGGGGCCCTGCCAGAGTCATGGGCTGGGTAGGCTGGGAAGGCTGGGAGTCTGGCCTACTCTGCCTGCCCCACAGGTCCTGCCTCTCACTTTGCCGGGCCTGGCAGAGGAAGCGCGGGAAGGAGCTGCTGAGCCAGGTACAGGTCTTGGCGGCAAAACTACTTGTGGGGCGGGAGGACAGAGACGCGCCCGCGCATCTGGCAGGCAGCCCAGCTCCATGGTTGAGAAAATACCTGGTACAAAGGAGTCCTCCCGCCGTGCTGGCCGCCTCTTCTTGTCCCTACAGCTCCTCAGCTGAGGAATCTGACCTCCAGGCCAGGCCAGGTCAGGTCCTTACATGGCCTCAGAAGGCTGGGGAGAGGCCTTGATGCAGTGCCCAGACTGGAGCACCTTCCAGCTGCCCCCATGGGCATCTCAGAGGGAGGCCCCACATCACCACACACTGCGTGGATTCTAGGCTGGTTTTCACCTGGAACTCTGTGGGGCTCTCTGAGCTTCTGACCATTGCTATTCTCCTCTAGGGTGTGAGGTGCTGTGGCTTCACAGCTCTGGGGCCTGGAGTCACCCTGGCACAGTGTCTACCTTGTAGCAATGGTGTGTCTGAGGTGCAGACGACAGATGTGGGTCTGTGGTGAATAAGCAAAGGCCCTGCAGAGGAATTCAGACATAAGCAATGGTGGGCATTTGGGAGAGTAAAGCTGGACTGGAGACCTGGGAGAATAAAAAGTAGGAGGAGCTCCTGGGACCATGAAGAGTTGGGGTGCTCTTAGTGGCATATCATCAGAAGCTCTGCAGAGGAGTGGTCCTGCCTCCTGCGGGGTGGCCTCTCACCAACCCTTTCCCTTCGTCTGAGCAAGGCCCTGGGAGGTGCAGGGTGATCTGCACAAGACACCATCGCACTGCAGTGCTTCCATTCAAACAGGGGGTCCCTGGGGGCACCAGGCCAGCCTCCAGCTTTACCCCAACCCTGTCCTTTTGAGACTGTTACCATCAGGGCCACTGCTGGCCTGTGTGGTATCCACAGTGACCCTGAAAGAGCAGCTGTGTCCTTGAGGTGGGCACAGCTCCGGGCCCCACTCCAGGGCCCCCAGTTGTGCCCAGGAGGGCAGGGTGTGGAGAGGACTTCACTCCCCACTTGCATCTCATCTGTCTGGTTTTGTGCAAACCCATCCTGCCCTGTCTTATTCAGGAGCAATGCCTATGATGGCGGTCCTAAAACATGATTTTGAACCCACAATCCCTAGTTCAAACCCCACCGTCTGACCTGGGTATTCCCAGAGCTAGACATAAAGTCAGTCCTGACATTTCCCTTCTTCACTGGCCCAGATTAACCTTAGACAGCAAGGCAAGGACTCAGGAGGGATGCCCTGAAAGCAGCTCCCTGCACCATTGGTGGGGACATTCTTCCCAGCGGAAACCTGGAGGTTGACCCTGGTTGAGGGAGCTCCTATCCCTGGGAGATGCCTCAAGGCTTTCCTGAGGGTGGGATACACTCCAGGGAATGAGCTGACTTCCAGTGTATAATTCTGTATGGAAGGCAAGGGCTGGTCAGGCATGGGTGGCACAAGCCCTGCAATCAAGCTAGGCCTTTGGTACCCTGAGCTCCCTGCTCAGTACCCAGATCCAGAGATTCTGTAGGTCCTAGGCCTGGCCAGCCTGTTTCTGCTTGTTCCACTCCTTCTCACTCACCTTGTGACCCAGGGCTTGGCACTCTGTGTCCACCACAGGACAAAGCTCAGAGTGTATCTTGCACAAATGCTCATGTGATGAATGAGTTAGAGAATGGTCCAGAGCAACAGGGAGGCCCTCCTGAGACAGATGGGCCTGCACATGGCCCAGGGTCCTGGGAATCTCCAGCTACACCAGTGTCTGGCTGTGGGACTCAGAGCCTCACCTCCTCCCTGGGAAATGGTATGGAAGACACCTGCCTGGGGGTTGCTGGGAAGCTGGCTCTTAATAATAAGAGCAGCACCTACAATAGAGCTTCCCCTTCTCCAGAACTTCTGTTTGGTGCTTTATCTCACTCCCCACGAGTCCACAAGAGAGTCACTCTCCCCATCTCGCAGGTGACTTTGTCATAATGAGCCTCATCCAGGAGATGGAAGCTGATGCTTTGTGCAGGACAATGTGGGTCGCGTGGAGCCTCGGTGTCTGTGGGGTTCATAGGCTGAGCTCAGAATCCTCTCCTGTTGCACCCTGCCACCCTCCCCCAGGTGCTGAGGGGAAGCTGAGGGGAAGCTGCGGGCCAAGCTGCTGGCAGGTTGAGGGCCTGGGCTCTGGCCCCACTTCTGCCCTTGGTTGAGTCTACCATATGGGACAGTCACTGTCCCTCCGTGGGCCTCAGTTTACCCTAGGGGCAAAGTAAGAGCTAGAGGGGGGCCCTTGATCATTAAAATCTCTAACCACAAAGAAAGGCAAAGAGAAGTTCAGGAAAACATGGGCCTGCCTGAATTCCTGGCCTCTTTCTGCCCCCTGGTGGATACCATCTGCCTAGCACCCAAGGAAGATTAAAAACTGAACATTAGGTGACTGACTCCCAGGGACTAACCCTAACCCTGCCAAAGGTCCCATCCCTCTCTTAATGGAGATGATAATAATCCTCAGTGCTGTGAGGATTAGGTACAATAACAAATGCACAGAACTTGCCGGGTAAGAGTTACTTATCTTGACCCCTTTTCCTTAAGCCCCAATTCAGGCAGTCACTCAACCCTGCTGGTTCTCGCTTCACTTATACCTCCCCCGCCCAGGTCAGGCTTCACCATTTCTCTCCTCCAAGTTTCACCACCTTCTCCCCAGCCCCTCTGCTCCTCCTGTAAGTCCATTGGTCACCTACCTTGCCCACTTCACTAGATCATTCCTGCAAATGCCCCATCTCAGATAGTTGTCTAAGCCCTTGCCTAGTCCTCAAGAGCTGTACCAATCAAAATTAACCTTACATAATTGCTAGGTTAACCACTGAAAGAAAAATAAGCTGGTCAGGGTGGTATGTACCTGTAATACCAGAGAGGCAAAGGAATGGTAAGTACAAAACAGAGAGCAAGAGGCTGTCAGGGAAGTCTATCCTCATAGAAAATGGTAAATAATCTGGGTGCAGTAGCACATGCCTGTAATCCCAGCAACTTGGAAGACTGAGGCAGGAGTATGGCAAGTTCGAGGTTAGTCTCAGCAATTTAGCAAGGCCTTAAGCAAATTAGCAAGATGCTGTCTTGACATAAAAATAAAAAATAGAAAAAGGGCTGGGAATGTGGCTCAGTGCATAAGAATTCCAGGACTCAATCCCCAGTACCAAAAAGAAAATGAGAAAGAAAAAGATAAAGGCAAATAATGATGTCGTCAAGATCCCTAAATGCTGGGCTGGGCTGTAGCTCAGTGGCAGAGCGCTTGCCTCGCCTGTGTGAGGCTCTGGGTTCAATTCTCAGCATCACATAAAAATAAACAGATAAAATCAAGGCATTCTGTCCATCTACAACTATAAAAAATTTTTAAAAAGATCCATAAGTGCTGAAAGTAGACAAAGAAGCTCAACAGGTCAGAGCAAGACAGGTTATTCCTCACAGTGCAGCAAACAGCAGGAGCATCAGCATAGCCTCCAGCCTCACAGGGGTACTGCAGTGGACGCAGATGAAGCCTGTGCACAGCAGTTGTGCTACAGCTAAAACTGAGCCAAGGGCCCAGAACTTTTTGTAGCACCCAACAAACTAGTCCCCTGCAATGGAGAGTGACTAGATGCATGCAGTCACCTGTGGTCTCCAGGACCTACTCAGTCACTCACTGATAAGCTGCAGAAACTGCCAAGTGTCAGGTGGTGCATATGCAACTCTCAGTGCCCCTTGGTGGACTACCTTTCCCCACAATGCACCCCTCAGCCCTACAGATTGTTAAGTGAATTCAAAATTGCACATGAATTTGCCACCCTATCAGACACTCAGAGTAGACACACCAACTGGGACTTGGAAGTACCTGCTCATTTTTTCTCATGCGATACTTGGTTAGGTCTGGATTTTGAACAGAATCCCAAGCAGCAGTATGAGGCCAACCTGCAGTATTTATCTTGTGTATGCACTCCAGGAAACTTGACTCAGTCAACTTGAATTCTGTTCCAGAGGGGACTGGTAGGTATTGTTTCAGATCACTTCTTAGCTTCTTTTCTTATGGCACAGATGAACTGTTATGCCTAAACTGTGCTATCAATCTAAATATAACAGCTGGTGGTAACAATACATGTTCCTCACTGTTTATCCAGAATTTAGAATTAAGCTAGACCCTTGTCCATCACAGCCAGACAGGAGTTTGGACTGACCTGCTGATCTAGAACTGGTGCCATCTCACTGGCTGAGGCAGCACATAAAGAATAGGTTTCTGATCATTGTCTCCAGAGAAAGGTCTCTGTTGATAAGAAGAGGACTTTGCTGATGTATGGAACCAGGGGTCACTATCTGCTCCAGCCAGGACTGCCATCTTTACCCAGGGACCTAACATGGGAAACATGATCCAAGGGGCAGTGAATTGCCAATAATTGCAGGGGACTGTAGGTGGGCTGGAAAACAACCCTTATTCCCAATGGAAAGGCATTCTGTGGCCCACTCTCTCCCATGCAGGTTATACAGGCAAAGGTTTTCACACCATCTGAGAAGCTCAGGGCCAGCATCTTTTTAGCATGGAGTGAACAAGGCAGTTCTCTCTCTCCCAGGGATGAGCAGCTGCATAGCAGTCATTCTCTTGATGCCCTGATCTACTTAGTATCAGGGATTGATGAGCCTTGAAGTTTAGCATACTCTGCAAGGATATGCAGGGAAGCTCATTCAGATCTCCTTTTCCAGGAAAGACAGAAATTTTGCAGGGAGTACTCACAAGTACACCTATGTGCAATCAGGCAGAAGAGCTGAAAACCAGAAACAAAATCTTAAAAGCAATCAGAGAAAGGGACAGCCTACTTTCAAAGGAAGATTAATTAGACTGACAGTCAACTTCTCAACAGAAACATTGTAAGTCAGGAGAGAGTAAATGCTCAAGGTCACTGCCTGTCTAAAATTTATGCTCAGCAAAAATATCCTTCAAAAATGAAGGTGGCATAAGACTTTTTCAGCAGAAAAAAAAGATATTCATTTCCAGCAGCACTGTATTGCAGGTAATACTACAGGGTCTTTTTCTGACAGAGGAAAATAACCCCGGATGGAAGTTCAAGGTTGCAGAAGGGACAGAAAATCGATTAAATGGTAAATGTGTGGGTAACATAGAATTAATGTTGACTAATGTTGACCGTGAAATAATGTCTTGATATACTTAAAATATATATATAAATTATAAGCAGGGTGTGGTGGTGCATGCCCATAATCCCAGGTACATGAGAAGCTGAGGCAGAAAGTTTGCAAGTCCAAGGCCAGCCCTGAGTTTATATGTAGAAGAACCTAAAGATTCCACCAAACAAACAAACAAGCAATCAAAAAACTGTTAGAATTGATAAATGAATTTGGAAATATTGTAGAGTATACAATCAACATGCAGAAATCAGTACTTTTTTATACACCAATAATAAAATTGCCAAGAAAGAAATCAAAGAAAGAATCCAATTTGTGGCAATTACAAAAATTAAATATATAAAATGTCCAGGACTAAATTTAATGTGAATGATCTCTACAATGAAAATTGCCAAGCACTGATGAAAGGAATTGAAGAGAATACAAAAATAAAAGAAAGGAAATGAAAGGAAAAAAGAAAGAAAAAAGGAGAAAAGAAAAGAAAAAACAAATATTAAAAAAAAAGAAAAAGACATACCATGCTCATGGATTGAAATAATATTGTTAAAATGTCCATACTACCCAAAGCAATCTACAAATTTAAGGCAATGCCTATCAAAATACTAATGACATTCTTCACAGAAATAGAAGGTCATTAAATGAAATAAGTCAGGCACAGAGAGACAGATAATTTCTCAATTACATGTGGAAGCTTAAAAGTTCTTCTTACAGAGGCAGAGAATAGAATAGGGGTTATTAGATCCTGAGAAGGGTGTTGGGGAGGGAAGGATGGATAGAAGATGGTTAATGGGTACCAGGGTGTTATTGGATAGGGAGAATAACTTTTGCTATTCTCTAGCTCAGTAGAATAATGATTGACAACAATAATCGAATATTTCAATGTGACTAATAGAGAGGGTTTTTAATATTCTCAGCACAAAGAAATGATAAATGTCTGAGGTGATAGATTTGCCAGTTATTTTCATCTAATAATTACAATTGTCTACATGTATTGAAATGTCACAGTGCATCCCATACCTATGTACAATTACTATGTGTCGATTAAAATAAAGGCATACTTTTTTTTTTTTTCTTTTTGAAAAGTGCCCAGGGCCTTGTGCTTGTGAGGCAAGCACTCTACCAACTGAGCTATATCCCCAGCCTAAAGGTATACTTTTTAAAAACAGAAAAATTAAGGCAGAAATAGAGAGAAATGGATGGTTTAGTGGATTGGTGGTTTTGAGGAGGTCCAAGAAGAGGAGTGTCTTCACTGGCGGAGCAAGTAAGCTGGGAAGACATGAGTTTGTGGTCTGCAGAGGTCCTGGGCTTCAATAAGACACAGAATGATGTTAAGGACCGAATGAGGTGCACTGAAGAAGAGAAGGAGGTCATCGGTGAAGGGGTGATGAAGGAAGTCAGAGAGGTCAGAGCTATGGGCAATGTTCGTGTGCCTTTCTGTGCAGGTTGAAACTTGGCAGAAGATCCTTGGCAGCATTTGTGTGAGGACTGTGTGGAAGAGCAAGATTTCGTGTTGTGTTTACATTAGAATCTCCTTAAGAAACCATATATTTCAAGGAGTTCCCAAGGAACACGAACGGAGTATTTACCAAAATAGAGCATATAGTTTAAAGTCATAAAAGAAGCCTCAGTGAATTCACTGTGCTCTGTTTCCCAACCATGATTTAGAAAAATTACAAATTATAATAGCAAAGCAATGACTTAAGTATTTGAAAACTATCACATTGGTAGATAATGTTTGGTGGAAAAATAAGTCATAAATTTGAGAAATATTTAGCTCTGAAAAATACTGGCAAACCACATATCAAAATTTGTGGGGCACAGCTAAAGCAGTACGTAGAGACAAATTTCTATCTTTAAATATTTTTTTTTTATCGAGAAACAATAAAAAATAAGCTCCCAAGAAAATGAAACCATGCATATACACAAAGACTCACAAATCAATGTTCACAGTAAGAACTGTTCAAAGTAGTCTAAAAGTGGAAACAAAAGACAAATATTCACAAATCAATTGGAGAATCAATAAGCAAAATATGGTATTTTCAGCCACACAGTGGAATTTGGCAGTAGAAGCATTACTGATCTTGCCAGCTCAGCCTTGGGTTCTTTTGCTCATTTCAGGACAGAAATCATGAAGAGGCAAGGAATACCATCCAAACAAGGCTTTATTGGGGCTTATGCTCGAGCATAAGAGAGACAGCACGTGGTCTAGGGTCCTAGGACTGCTCTCTGAGGATTAAAGCTTATCCGTTCACAGTGGCTGTTACATAATGCTCGGGACTTCTGCATGGGTATCTTTTGCTCTCAGCCCTGAGACAGTGCATGAGATCGTGGTCTGCTCTTGCATGCTGGGTCTGTTTGCACTTGGCTTGTGGAGGTGCTCACTATTGCAACCCCAGGAAAGTCATATCGTGGTTAGAGCCAGGCATTCTGCATACGCAGAAAGTGTGGGAAAGTCCCTTTGCAAGCTTTGAAGCGGGCAGGTGGTGTAAGTATGCATCTCAAGATGCATATCCTGCAAAAATCTGCTTCTCATTAGAGATGGAAAACGTGGCTGGGAAATCAAAGCTCTTGGATTCTATCTCAAAAGGAAACCAAATATTTCTACACTAAGCTACAACATAGATGAACCTCAAAAACAAGTCAAATAAAAGAAGTTAGACTCAAAATACCACGTATTCTATGATTTCGTTTTTGTGAAATGTCCAGAAAAGACAAATTTGCATACAGAAAAAGTAGACTAGTAGTTGCCCAGGGCTGGGAGTGGGAACGGCAATAAACTGCAGATGGGGATGGTGTTCTTTGGGGGACGATTGAGTTATTCTAAAATATCGTGATGATATTAATGTTATCACTGCATTTTATAGTTAAACGTGAATTGTAGGGCATATAACTTCACTAAAGTTGTTAAAAATAAGTAAGGCAACGGCTGGGGATGTAGCTGGGTGGTAGAATGCTTCACCTAGCATAGATGAAGCTGGGCATTCCACCCCCAGTACCACAAAAAATAAGGCAAGCATTCAATTTAAGAGAGTGGGGGGAAAAGCAATTAAGAAAACCTCCTAAAATAGGAAGGAAGGAAATAATAAACTCAGAAACCAAGAAAGGGAACAACTTAAGGAGGAAAAATATTTTAATCTTGGTTATTTGAAAAGAAAATACATAAAGCTAGGGAGTTTATTTATCCAGAAGTAGGTTAATTATCCCAGGGACCATGAGCCCATGTACAGCTTAAGTAAACAACTATGGTTTCCCATAACAAACATGTCTTCTGAGCTTGCAGTCTTTACATTCTTCTCTGATGACAGGACTCGTCATCCCAGTCGTAGGCTCTGCCTTCCATACACTGACGAGGCTGTACCCCCTCTTGTTCAAGCACATGGTGTGTGTTGTCTTTTTGCACCCTCGAAACAGCCCAAAGAGGTAGGTATTATTTCCATTGCTATTGAACAAGTGGAGACTGGGACTCAGAGAATTAGGAACGATGGCAGAGATCAATCACAGGGAGTCCCCAAGTCCCTGGGAGTCAATGTTCAATTGTCATCTCCCCCTGGGTGCTAGGCTGCTGGTGTCCTCCAGGGGGCAGAGAGAGACAGGGAATTTAGGCAGGGTGGCAGGGTGCAGCCAGTGTGGACTCTGAGCTCAGCCTATGAACCCCACAGACACCGAGGCTCCACATGACCCACATTGTCCTGCACCAAACATCAGCTGCCATTTCTGGGCGAGGCTCATTATGACAAAGTCACCTGTGAGATGGGGAGAGGGTCTCTCTTGTGGATTAGTGGGGAGTGAGATAAAGCACCAAACAAGTTCTGGAGAAGGGGAAGCTCTATTGTAAGTGCTGCTGTTATTTTAAGAGCCAGCTGCCCAGCAACCCCCAGGCAGGTGTCTTCCATACCCTTTCCCAGGGAGGAGGTGAGGCTCTGAGTCCCACAGCCAGGGACTGGTGTAGCTGGAGATTCCCAGGACCCTGGGCCATGTGCAGGCCCATCTGTCTCAGGAGGGCCTCCCTGTTGCTCTGGACCATTCTTTTACTCATTCATCACATGAGAATTTGTGCAAGATACAGTCTGAACCTCGTCCTGTGGTGGGCGCAGGGTGCCATGCCCTGGGTCCAGAGGGGAATGAGTGACAGCTGTAATCCCATTATGGCAGCTCTCTGGGAAGACAGAATTATGATCCCCTGTATACATGAGGAGACAGAGGTTGAGAGAGGTGACCCAACACGTGGCTGATGTGGAGCTTTGACATGAACTTCTGTCTGGGGTACTACAGCCAATGCTCTTGACTTAAGGATTACTCGCTCTCAACCATGGCCCTCTACTGCACAATTGGTCAAAAGGATTAATGCAGAATTTAGGTCACTAGGGTGAGTCCATGCATAGCCATTGGACTGACTATAAGATCCCAGAAGCCTCTATACCTGTCCTTTGCTTAGTCCATTCTAGAGTATGACTTGAGTACAAATGTTGAAGCAATACTGTTGGTCCAGGATTTTTATTGTAGTATAAGGTAAAATTACCAATGTAGTCATTTTCAGGTTATAGTTCAGTGGCATTAAGTATGTTCATGTTGTACAACCATCACCATTTCTAGAACTCTCTCATCTCCCCAAACTGAAACTCCATACTCACTAAACAGTAACTCCCCTCCTCTCTCTTCTCAGTCCCTGGCAATCATTATTCTATTTTCTGCCTTTATTAATTAGACTCCTCTAGATACCTCATATGAGTGGAATCATATAATATTTGCCTTTTTGTGTCTGACCTCTTTTACTTGGTGTAGTGTCTTCAAGGTTCATGCACATTGTAGCATGTGTCAGATCTCATTCTTTTTCAAGGCTGAATAATATTCCATTGTGTGTACATGCCACATTTTGTTTATCCTTTCATCTGTCAATGGATGTTTGGATTGTTCCCATCTTTTGACTCACCATCTGACAGTTGTACTAGCAATGCATAAGGGTTCCAATTTCTCCACATTCTTACCAATACACATTATTTTCTGTTTTTTCCTTTTTAAAATAATAGCCATCTGAATGGCTAATGATGGTGTTTTGATTTTTGTTTCCCTAATGATCAGTGCTATTAAGCATCTATTTTTGTTCTTGTTGTCCATATGTTCTTTGGGGGAAATGTTTACTCACATCTTTTGCCCATTTTTATTTTATTTTATTTTTTAAAATCTTGTAGTTATGGATGGACAGCATGCCTTCGCTTTATGCATTTATTTTTACACAGTGCTAAGGATCAAACCCAGTGCCTCACACATGCTAGGAAAGCACTTGGCCACTAAGCTACAGCCCTAGCTCTGTCCATTTTTAAATTGGGTTATTTACTTTGTTGTTGCTGAACTGATTTTAAAAATATATCCTGTCAGGGAGGTGAGTAAGAATAATAACAGAATGCAATGGACATCGTTGCCCTGTGTACATGTATGATTGCACGGATGGTGTGACTCTACTTTGTGTACAACCAGGGAAACAACAGCTGTACCCCATTTGTGTTCAATGAATCAAAATAAATAAATTATATATATGTATATATTTCTCCTGGATGTTGATCACTTATCAGATACATGATTTGTGAATGTTTTCTCCCATTCTGGGGTCACCCTTTACTCTGTTGATGGCATCCTGTGATACCTGAAAGCTCTTACTTTTGAAGAAGTCTAAAAGTCCCATTGATCTACTTTTTTTTCTCTTGTTTTCTGTGCTTTTGGTGTCATCTTGGTCACTTTTATCTGTATTTCTAACTATTCCAACATGGAGGTCCCTCTATATATAAACACCAAGCAGTGATCCCTTTTGGCTAGGCCATTCATTAAAATGGATTCCTAAAAACAGTGAGTTTGTGTGGTTTCCTCAGGCAGCAGAAGTTGAAGGAAGCCCTGCTGTTTTGGGACCAGTTCACAGATGCTTTGCAGGCCTTGGCTGATTGTATAGGATGGAGCTGCAGCTGGCCAAGGACTACCAGTGCGTGGGACCTTGACTTAGGCAGGAAGCTCACGGATACCACAAGGTGTGGGGCAATATCTTGAGCTTGTCCTGCTGAGGTGTATAATGTCCTTCTGTTTCAGTCCTGCAGAATGGATCCTGATGGGGGGACACTACAGTTCCATAGTGAAGTGTGCCTTCTGCTTTGTCTTCACCATCTAGGAGAGAAGCCCTGCCGGCCTCTATGTCCTGCTTGACGAGAGGTAGCTCCTTGCTCTATGTGTTTATGCAAACTGTTGCTTGGATCTGCACCAGTCGCAAAGGATTCACCAATATCCGTTTGGTTCAGATTTGGCAACATGGAAACTTCATTCTGAGAGGTTTCCTCCACTTCTATCCGCTTCCCTGTTCATCCATCCATTTGTATCTCTCCGTGGGGTCACAGAATGAATTTCATTTCAGGTGGGAACTTTCAAAGATGCCCATCTCCACTGACTCCCAAAATAAATGAGAACTTTCTAACCATGTTTGAATCAGACTACACCAATATTTGATGTAGCTGGAACTTGAGCTTGTCCTGCCGAGGTATATAAAATCCTCCTATTTCAGGGCTGTGGAATGGATTCTGATGAGGTGATATTTATTTGTTTGTTTATTTATTTATTTATTTATTTATTTTTGGTCCAAGGAATTGAACTCAGGGGTGCTTTACCACTGAACCACACTCCTAGTCTTTTTTATTTTTTATTTTTTGATTTATTGTTTAAAATATTTTTTTTTTAGTTGTAGAGGGACACAATACCTTCATTTTATTTATTTATTTATTTTTGTGTGGTGCTGAGAATGGAACCCAGTGTCTCACACATGCCAAGCAAGCGCTCTACCACTCAGCTACCAACTCGGCCCTATTTTTATTTTGAGACAGGGTCTCACTAAGTTGTATAGGCCCTTGCTAAGTTGCTGAGGCTGGCCTGAAACTTGCAATTCTCCTGCCTCCACCTCCCAAGCTGCTGGAATTACAAGCATGAGTCACTGTGCCCAGCAATTCTGATGAGGTGACGTTCTTTTTTTTTTTTTTTTTTTAATTTTTTTAGATGTTGATGGACTTTTATTTTATTCATTTATTTATATGTGGTGCCAAGAATTAAATCCAGTGTCTCACACATGCTAGGCAAGCCCTCTACCACTGAGCCACAACCCCAGACCTCTGATGAGGTGACATTCTTATCATCTCCTCCGCTGTTTGTTATCCTGGAGTCTGTTTTACCTGATAAGGAGAGAGAACCAGGCTGGTCTTCTTGCTCTTTTATTTGCATGATAAGTATTTTTCCACTCACTTATTTTCAACCTGTCTTCATAGTGTATCTTTTAAAGACATCATTTTTTCTTTTTGCTGTTTTTTCCATCAATGTGTCTGACAATCTCCAAGTTTTAATTGGAGTAATACTCCATTAATAGGCGGTGACCTGACCCAGTGGCTGGAGACTCCCCATGAAGACAGGATTATGGGGGTTTTTTTTGTTTTTCTTTTTTTTGGTGCTGGAGATTGAACCCAGGGCCATACTATGTCATTATGTTTATTTGTTTCTTTATGATGTGTAAGCACAGCCTGGGAACATGATGAACTGGATTTTCCCAGCATCCTGCATGCACGCAGCTGGTAAGATGAGTGGAGACACTCAGTGGTCATCTAATGGGCATTATCGGGTAACTGCTCTTTGGCAGCTTCTGGGTCTGGCAGAGTCATGGCATAGGAATTCAGCCTAGGATCCTGTGCTAAGATCAAAGACTTCACAGAATGCAACCTTAACTCTGCTGGTGATAACACTAGACAATGTCCATTCCTGTAGATCTTTCTTATGGAGAATTGCTCTCTCTGCTCTTTTGATATTTCTTTTCATATTCTCACTATTGTAGTTTGGCAGGCCTGAATTTAACCTTGTGATTTCAGTAATGGAAACTCATGGGTTTGCACTGTGGCCAGAGAGCCAGTCACAGGGCTAGAGAGCAAACCTTGCTGGGGCGGCTTTGTGCTTCTGTTCTTCATCCCTGGAGAAGGAAGAAGCACGTCTTAATGGAAGGCCTCGTGAAGGTCGCGAGATCCATCCCTTGAAAAGGTTGACAGGTACCTCATTTTCAGAGGAATGGAGGCTACCAGGCTTCACAGATACCTGTTGAAACCCTAAACATGAGGTTGACACTGGGATCCGAAGGTAAATTAAAACGATAGTTCCTGCCTCGAGAAGCTCACAGCCCAGTGCAGGGAGCACGTGTGAATGAAGAGGAGGATGCCCTTCAGTTGATACAGAGAGCGAGGCAGGGGAGATGGGTCTGCTCACACAGGTGGAGAGGGCTTCAGGACAGGAGTTGTTGCTTCAGCTGCATCAGAGAGAGGTGACACTGGACAGACAGACAGGGCCCCTGGCCATTCTCAGTCCAGGAAGCCACAGGTTCAGGTGTACAGGAGTATCAACAGCGGGATAGGAAGGGAACCAGTTAGTCCCACGTGAAAGTGGAAAAGTGTGCAAGGTTGGTGGCCAGATAAGACCGTGGAGAGGGGTTGGCAGCTGGGACCAGGTGGTGGAGGCCAGGCCACCACCTGTTGGGCACTTGGTCACACAGTGCCTGCCCAGTCCCCAGGACACGATCCTCAGAAAAACAAGAAATCATGATCAGATGCTTTTGAAAGATGCTGAGTTAAAGCTGAACATGCTGCTTTTACTGCACGACTCTCAGAGCTGACAAAGCGTAGCCGCAGCAGGGCTCTCCCAAGGGAGATGAGGAGGCCAGTGTTCACCGAGCCTCTCAGAAACTTCAGCGTGGGAAATTCTACTCTAAGCAATGAAATCTCTACACCAGCAGATTTTTATCTAGAAATGCATTCTGGGGGATGAGTGAGGGCAGGTGGGTCGTGAGCGTGGCAACATGGAGACCAGTTGGAAGCTGCTGCAGTCACCAGGGTGGAGCCGATGCTTCCTGAACCACATCAGTGTGAGGGGGCATGGAAAGGCTCCAGGGACTCAAGAGGTGCTGAAGGAAACCTGAGAGCCCAGGGAGGCACCGACCCCCCAGTGGCAGATCAGTCACCAGTCTACTGGCTATGGCCGTGTGTGCTCAGTGTTTGGATCTAACATCTGACAACAGGAAGAACTTCTGAGAATATACTTGGGAGTTGGGCATGACTAGGTGGTGCCTACTGAGGTCTCAGAGGGACAAGCTTGTCACCACGTGGAAAATCCAAGAGGGAGAACAGGACTGTGGACAGACCTGGGGGGCAGGGAGCAAGGAGAAGCAGGAGAACGGGTGTCCTTGAAGCTAAGAGAGGGGAGTGTTTCAAAAGGAAGAGAGCCATTGGTAAGTTCCCATATGCAAATTACAACTGCAGGGAGCTTGTTACCTATAAAGTTGTCAGAGATTTATTTATATAATTAACAATAATACCTAGTGTTGGCAAGGGTGAAAATAATGGACACCCTCATACTATTTGA
>JAJEJO010005589.1:136714-161764 GCA_020662805.1 Glaucomys volans
GGTTCAAAAAACTTTAAAAAGCTCATATGCTTGTTGATTCAAATAGTCCATCTATAGAAATTGGTCCTGAAAAAAAAATAGCCATGGATGGATATTTTCTACAAGATTGTTCATAATATAATTGCACATAATATAAAAATATGAATGTATTATCCAATAACACAAGCTTGGTTTAAAGAACTATGATAGCTATATGGTGAAAAAATGCTACAAAGCCAGGAAAAAACATGTGTGAAATAGTTAATGCCATGGCAAAATGTTAGAGTATAGCACAAACTGAAAAAAGCAAGTCTGATTCTATTTTTTAACTTGGTTTGTTTGTATTAGAGCTGGACACATGGTGCACACCTGTAATCCCAGCAACTTTGGGAGACTGAAGCAGGAGGATTGCAAATGCAAGTTGAAGGCCAGCCTCAGCAACATAGCGAAGCTCTCAAAAAAAAAAAGGGTTGGCAATGTAGCTCAGTGGTAAAGTAACCATGGGTTTAATCCCTAGAACCAAAAATAAAAAAATAAAAAAACAACAATAGAGGTGTAGCTCAGTGATAGAGCATTTCCCTAACATGTACAAGGTCCTGGGTTGGATCTTTAGTACTGTCAAACATATATATATATACATATATGTATATGTATATATATATACACACACACACATATAATATATTTAAAAATTCGAAAGGATCACACACACATATTCAGAAGAGTGTAAGAAAAAAAAAACAACTGGCATTAAGTGGTTATCTCTGGGACTTGCTTTTGGGTGACTTTTTAAAATCTTTTACAGATGATCTTTTTAAAAAATATATTTTCAAAAGTTTCTACAATAGTGTATGCTATGCATAAGTGAGGCCCTGGGTTCAATCCCCACCCCCACTGTTTCTACTATAAATTATCTTTGTAATCAGGAAAAGGTTTTTTAGTGCTTTGAATGTTGTGATATTTTAATAATAACAATAATAATAACAACAATAGCTAATGTTTAAGTACATGCTATAAGATAGTGATTATGCCAAACACTATATATATATTCTCATTTCATACCCACCCCGGACCTACGATCTCAAGTCCCCTTTTATGGATGGGAAACAGCCTGAGAGAGGTCAAGTAACTTGCCAAGGTCACAGCCACCAGGTGGCTGAGGAAAGCCCTTGCTTTGACACTACTTTCTCCAAGAAACCCTCCCCACCTCAGTTCCCTCCCAGGTCTGCTGTTCTGGGGTTCCACTCACACTGAGGAGCCCCCAAATCCCAGCTTCTCCTCCTCTGCCCTTCCAGTCACTTTGCACCTCTGGGAACACAGATTTCATTCTGCCTTTGAAAATGACAAAATTCACCAATTCCTAAATTGAGACACAAAATTTCTGTCCTAAGAATCTGGGCTGCTTGCAGTCTAGCCAGGAGCCCAGCATTGTACAAAACATAATCTGGGAATTACTAGTCAGACTGAAGGCTCCAAATGCTGTGGTGAGGATTCAGGGGAGTGCAGGGGATGCACAGAGTGCAGAAAGGACAGTGAAGGGGGTGTGGGCAGGACCACCCTGCCCAAGCTGACATGGACAACGCCTTGGCTCTGCTCTCTCCCTATCTATGTCCACAAACCCTGCGACTCAGCCTCCTAAATAACTCCCTCCTCTGCTCCTCCATCCCATCATCATTAGAGGCTCATGGTCAATCCCTTCTCTCCCCTATTATTGTACCTGCCTCCAACTTCAGACTCTGACTCCAGTCTCCCTCCCAGCAATCCATATTCCTCTGCATCCTGGCTCTGGGCTCACATCAGGCACTTTCCACGGCTAATCTACATTATTCCATAAGTTAAAAATCAGTTTCTTCATGGGGTTTGCAAGCAGCTGTGTGTTGGGTAAAAGGCTAGGCATGTGTTTAAGGCACCAGCAAATGATTAAATTAAGAATCTACTTGCGTTTGGGATTTTGAAGTGATCACATTAAAATGTGGTTTGGGAGGGCAACATACCCTTACTTGGAGGTTTAATCTGAGTCTTTGTGTTTATCTCTGTGTGTGTGTTACTGGGGATTATACCCAGAAGGGCTCTGCCACTGAGCTATATCCTCAGACCTTTTTTATTTTTTATTTTGAGACAGGGTCTTTAGAAGTTGCTGAGGCTGGTCTCAAACTTTCAATCCTCCCTTCTCAGCCTTCCAAGTGACTGGGATTACAGGTGAGCACCATCATGCCTGGGTGGACTTTTAATCCTGAATCTACATGGAAGACTCTATAATTGCTAGGTGCCCAGGACTCTCATGTAACCCCCTGCAAGGCACTTTGTGGTTCATTCCTTGGCAGCCTTACTGGCTCAGCAGTTTGCTCCCAACTCCTCAACTCTCAGGGCTCCTCTGAACCGCTATCCTGGAGATGCCCACCTTCTCCAATCCAGCTCCACTGTTGTGTGGCCTGGGAGAAGTTCCTTAACCTCTGTCTGCCTCAGTTTCCTTGTCTGTTATAAAGAGGATGTTCTTCATAATGTGTGAACCTTGTAAAAGCGACCCAGGACACACACGCCTGGCATGTGGCAAGTGCTGTCACCTGCCGCTGCTATCATCATCGTTATTTTTTGTACTGGGGATTGAACCCCGGGGGCGCCTATTATTGAACTACATCCCTGGTCCTTTTTATTTTTATTTTGAGACAGGGTTTCGCTAAAGTGTTGAGGCTGGTCTCGAACTTCTCAGCTTCCAGAATCGCTGGGATTACAGGCATGCACACCGCTCCCGGCTGTTAGCTGCCAATATGCTCACTCCAGCTCCAGGCCTTGACACTAGCTATTCCTCTACTGCAGCACTTTACTCCCTGAACTTTCCTGTTCATCGGGGACCAGTTCCGTCCCGCCCTCCTATCTCAGTCTGGGTGCCACTTCCTCTCTTTAATCATCGACGAATCAATGCGGTGAGCGATCCTCCAGGGAAGGACCGGTGTGCAGAAAGGTACGGGGTCAATCCTGGCGTTTCCGGGAGGACCCTTTCCTTGCAAGCCGCTGGGGGCCGTATCAATTGAAAAGATGCACAAAGGTGACCCGAAGGTGGTTTGGGAGTGTCCCAGAGCCCGTTAGTGAGACTGGAGACCCAAAGCGGGTGTGCAACTGCAGTTCGCAGCTGGATCCGCGGAGGGGTTCGCAGTGTGCACAGCGGGAACTGTTGGGGGCAGCAGTCCAGGGAAGCTCTATTGCTAGCCAGCAGGCGGGACGGGAGAAGTGACTGAGCAAGTGTAGGAGCAGGAGGCGTCCACAGCAGTGCAAACCAAGTGGACGGTGGGGAAGGCGCTGGAGGC
This sequence comes from Glaucomys volans, assembly GCA_020662805.1. Taxonomy (NCBI): domain Eukaryota; kingdom Metazoa; phylum Chordata; class Mammalia; order Rodentia; family Sciuridae; genus Glaucomys; species Glaucomys volans. Next base: position 139,999 of record JAJEJO010005589.1, read on the forward strand.
GGCTAAGAGCTGCGGTGGCTGGGACCTTACGACCGGGCGCCGCTGGCAGAGGAACGAGCCCCTCTCTGGGGAATGGCTGGCACCTACCCGGCCCCTCCAGAGGCACCTGGGGGCACGAGTCGGTCTTGGTGGCGTTTCTCAGCACACTAAGGCGGGGCTGTGGGTCACACTGCTGACCAGACCAGGACTCAGTCCTGGCTGAGCACTAAAGGATACACCCCGCGGGCGCACAGGTTCCTGCTTCCCGGGAAATGCGCTGAGACCCTAGGTTTTCCGAGCTGCGCGCCATCGGCTGGGTAGGGTGCCCAGGACAACCCCGACGACGCTAAGGTTCGGCCTATGGATCCCTCGCCCGGTCCACCCATCCACTACCCCAATTCGAGGGCTGCACCTGGCGGACGCCACCATGGGCTACTCCAGTCGCAGCCCAGGCCTCAGGTCTGGCGTCGGTTCGACGTCTTGGCCCCGCCCCCGCCCCTCCATTGGACAGGACCTGGAAAGGGGCGGGGCTGAAGGGCGGTGGCCGCCCAACCAGCGGTGCAGACCGCCAAGACTCGCCGAGACGTCTCACAGGTCCACGCCTCCGGGACAGCCACCGAGCTCGTCTGCCGCCCCTGCCTGCGGCGCTGACCTCGGCATCAGCGGGACTGGCTGGCCCCACGGCGACGGACGTATTAGTCGCCAGTCCCCAGCCTTTGCTGTAGCCTCTGCCCCGTGTCTTCGGCGGCCGCGTCCCCACATCCCAGAGTCCAGACAGGTGCTGGGCGGAGGGGATTTGGGGGATTTCGTTGTGGCCTCAGGCGACTTTCGCCGCCCCTGCTTGCCGTCGGGGCATTCGCCCGTCTTGCTGCCGAGCCGATGCTCGCTGGCTGAGCACCCCAGACCCGCCCGCCATGGCCACGCGTCCCGGGCCGCTCTGGCTCCTGGGCCTGGCGCTGTGCGCGCTGGGAGGCAGCCCCGGCCCGCGTCCCCCACACGGCTGTCCTCAGCGTCGGCTGGGCGCTCGCGAGCGCCGCGACATGCAGCGTGAGATCCTGGCGGTACTGGGGCTACCCGGGCGGCCCCGGCCCCGTGCGCCACCCGCCGCCGCCAGGCTGCCGGCGTCGGCGCCGCTCTTCATGCTGGACCTCTACCACTCTATGGCCGGAGACGATGACGAGGACGGTGGACCACCGGAGCGGCACCTGGGTCGCGCCGACCTGGTCATGAGCTTCGTCAATATGGGTGAGTGAAGGCAGCCGAGGATGGAATGGGGACCCGGGGAGACCATATGCCCTCCAGGCAGGGAGTGGATATCAGGCTGTGTGGGAGGTGATAGCACCCCCAAGCTGGACCCTTGGGGAGTGAATTGGGTTGCAGGGGTGTGTGCACATCCCTGAGCAATGCCAGCCCATGGCTGGAACAGAAGGGAGGAGTAGACAGGATCTGCAAGGGAGTAGGGAAGACGGTGGTCAGGGAATGGAGGGTCTAAGGGGTGGCTCAGGTTCCCTGAGCTGTGAGGTGGACAGGAGCAGGCAGGGATGCATTCACCCTGTCTCCAACCACTGAGGCTTAGGAATCTGATGACGTTGGGACCCACCTGGGTGGCACCAGGAAGACAGTTGGGTCCTGAGAAAACTGGTGAGTAAACAGAGGCAGTGATGCTGTCACTGTGATAAGGGCAGTACTGAGGAGAGGGACAAAGTTCAGCGTGAAAGTCCGTGGTCATCATCAAAGTGACCAGAGCTGACCCACAAACCTGAGTCCACACACCACAGCAGATTCTTCCCTGTGCAGCACTGAGCCTGTGGGTGGAGTGTGCTGTCAGGGAGGGGCTGGGGAAGGAGTGGACAGACAGCCGGTGCACCTGGGCTATGGCCTGGCAGGGAGTGAGTGTCCAGGCCTGTGAGTGAAGGAGGGGCAGCTTAGATCATCTTCTTTTTTAAAATTTTTTTAAATTATTATTTTTATTTTTACATAGACCCTCTTCTTTACCCCAGAAAAAGCTTGGCTCTTCCTGTCTGCAGAAATTCTCTAAACTGAGTCTGAGTTCTAAAGATCTCAAAGACATTTCCCCCCACTACTCTTGAATGTAGAGTCATCAGTACTTACTGTTGGTCATATCCTCCAGCCACTTTGCCTCCTGTCTGTGGCTAGTGACAGGCAGGGGCCTGAGCTGGGACAGGCAGCAGACTGGTTCTGGGGACCAGCTGATGGGGTGAGAGCAGGGGTAGGACCCTTGCCATGGCTGCCAGCCCCCTCCACACACAGCATCACTGCCAGTGCTTCCAACAACCCTGTGAACAGCCATGGCCTCCACCCCCACCACCCAGGTGAGGACAGAGGGGCCCAAAGAGGCAAGGGTAGACAGCTACCCTAGGATAGACAGCTTCTATGTGACCCAGCTGGGACAAGCCTAGATTGTCCGGGTCTCTCTTCAGTGCTCAAGAGGTGACTCTTGTTGTCACATTAGGCTTTTAGGGTGGAGAGAGCTTTCTGAGGGGCTTTGGGAAAGGAATATGGGGAACCTGGTAACAGCAGGTTTTGTGGAGTCCTCAGCCATTTTTTTCCTACATAAGGGCAGGAAGAGGAAATAGCCAAGCTTCTGCTCCCCCAGCCCAGAGCTGGTGGTAGACTGAGGTTGGGGAGCAAACAGCAGGAGACAGTTGTTAACCAGCACTGGGAGCCCAGGGCAGGCATAGGATTCTGGCCTGTGGAACAGATGCCACCTTCCTGTTTAGAGGACAGGGCAGGGAATTGGGACAGTGAGGCCATATGTGGAACTGGGACTGGAGTTCCATCCTCAGGACAGGCTGACCCGGGGCTCAGAACCAAGAAGAGTTGTGGATAGAATTGCCTAAGAACGTCCCTAGGGGAGCCGCCCATCAGCATGAGTCACTGTCCAGCCCATGTCCTGCTTTCCCCAGAATCCCCTGGGTCAAGACATGCACATCCCTGAAGGGAGCAGTTGCTGTAAGTGGAGTGGGGCCCACGCCTGTGTGACTGACCTTGGGAAAGTCTCTTGCCTCACTGAGCCTCAGATCCTAGCAGTCTATCCTCAGGATAGTTATATGATTGGTTGATAGAGGCAGAATCAGAAAGTTGGCCCAGTTCCCCTTGGAGGGCAAACCTGGGCCTGGCCGTGGCTGACCCTGGTCCCTCCCAGCTGTGACCCAGCCTTGGCGAGGATATGACAGGAACATCCCCACGTGTCTTGAACACATGGAACCCAGAAATGGATTCTGAAAGCCAACCAAAAGATGTTTGTATCTGTGATTAGAAGAAAAATGACCATTTGAACTTTTACAGCCTTGAAGTCCTTGCTTAGTCCAGATAATATGTGAAACTGTTCTGCCAGCCCCATTTTCTGAACTCAGAGAGTTAAATAGCCAGCCCAGGGCCACACAGAGAGTCCAGGATGCTATCCATGGCTGTGGATTCCAAATTTCATCTTCTTCTTACATATTCTCTGCATGTCCTATTGAGATCTGGGCCTCTGAAACTGTGGGATTAACAAGCAGGTCTTTGTGCAGCCCTGGCTGTGGGTGGCACCCTCAGAAGGGCCGTCTTTATTCTGATGTACTCACTGCACTCTAGAACTCTCTCAGCTAGAGAAGTTTTAACTGGTAATTACCACGGCTGTATGTGGGGATTAGACACGAACCAGGATTCCTTCCATGTTGGAGGCCCCAGAACCAATGGGTCTAATAGCAGAGTTGCTGTGGTGCTGACGTGCACACCCAGCCCCCTCCTGCTACCTCCAGCTCCACCTCTCCTGACAGCCTCATCTGGCCCAGGAAGTGAGGTCAGTCCTTCCAGGTCCCCAACTGTTGATGGCACCTTGTGAGACCTACTGCTGAGGTCTTATGAGGGCCTCCCACCAAAGCGCAGGCCCCTGAGGAGCAAGTGCCTTGGGAAGCCCCACATGATTTACAGGACCTGCCTTGGGACTCTGGGCTATGATCAGAGCCGATGGCCCTACCCCACTTGTCTTTCCAGCTCAGCCTGTAGACCCTTAACTCCTCTGGGTCAGGATGAAGAATGTAGCCGGGCGTGGTGGCGCACGCCTGTAATCCAAGCGACTCGGGAGGCTGAGTCAGGAGGATCGCGAGTTCAAAGCCAGCCTCAGCAACTTAGCGAGGCCCTAAGCAACTCAGTGAGACCCTGTCTCTAAATAAAATACAAAATAGGGCTGGGGATGTGGCTCAGTGGCCGAGTGCCCCTGAGTTCAATCCCTGGTTCCAAAAAAAAAAAAAAGGATGAAGAATGTTACTGCGTGTCTGCATCCACGTCCCTTCCATTATCTGTACTTCTGATTTCTCGTGCAGTCTGCAGGGGTGATGTTGGAAAAATGAGGTTCCTCCCAGCCCTGATTCTGGGGCTCTGTGTTAGAGGAACCTTCTCACAGCTCTGTCCCACCCAGAGGCTTGAGCCCCTCAGGCCTGCCTGGCCTCTCCTGAGGGAGGAGGGATGGACGGAGGGAGAGAGGAAGGACCAACTCTGCACATTCTTCCTGAGTCCTTCCCCTGTGTCAGTGGAGAGGCAGGTGCCTATGTTCCAGACGGAGAAACTGAGAGACAAACAGCACTAGCAGGGAGCAGTCTAGGCAGGATCAATGGCACCATCTGCACTTTAGTTCTGACCCTTTCCTGAACCAGACTAACTTATTCCTGTGGTTCCAGCAGCCAGATGAACTGAGGTTGTTGGATTTGGGAGAATTAGGGCTAAGTAAAAATTTGGGACTTGGGTAAGACCCACTCTACTCTTACTTGCCCTGTGACCTTGAAGAATGATGCTTCTCCCCATGGGGTTTAGGTCCCTTCCTTTAGGTCTTTACTAGGGAATTATTTCATTTTCATAATCATTCATTCATTCATTCATTCATTCAACAAAGAGTTATTAGTACCTATGAAAAATGTCAGGCCCTGCTCTAGTTGCTAGGATATAACAGTGAACAGAATACAGACAATGCCCGTATGATGCTGACCTTCTAGTAGGGGAGACCATAAATGCATGCACCATGTAGATAATGTCACGTGTGCTGGACTGACCCTTCCCACTCCCCATCTGGAAACAGGAGGGGCTGAGCAGTGACAGGCCAGATAGGACTGGATGGAGAGATTCTGACCTGGGAGTCACACAGAATTTGCATCTTGACTCCAAAGCCTACTCTCAGTGTGATCTGGGCTTTCCTGTCTACCAGTCTGAGCCTCCATTTCTTCCTCTGTAAAATGGAGCTACTGATTTCATGGGATTGTCAGGGCTTGTGTGAGATGCTATCCAGTGATGTGCACATGCCCAGAACCTCCACATCTGTTCCATCATTTGCATCTTACAATTACTGTCACATCTTGGTTTTAAAAAGAGGAGATTAAATGATTTTCCCAAGGCTACATAACAGGTCATCTCCCTGCCTCCACATCCTATGTTGGGCCCCTACACAGAAGCTGTCTTCCACCAGCCCTGGGCCTGGTCCATCATTAGATGCAGTGAGTGCTGCTAAAGTGGACTGGGTTGAATGTGAACATGTGATGTAAACTGAGACTCTTGTTTAAAAATCTCTTTGAAGGTTTTTTTTTTTTTTCCTTTTCTTTCCTTTTTCTTTTTGTTGTTTGTTTTGGTACTGAGGATTAAACCCAGGGTCACTTTGTCACTGAGTTAAGTTCCCCAGCTCTTATTTATTTATTTTTAAATTTTTTATTTTAAGTCATGGCCTCACTAAGTTGCTGACCCTTGCCTAAATTGCTGAGGCTAACTTTGAACTGTTATCATCCTGCCTCAGCCTCCCAGTCACTGGGAGAGTCACATAGATTTTAACTCTATGCCATAGTTCCTGGCTTTTTTTGTATTTATTAATTCATATTTCTTTCTTTCTTTCTTTCCTTTTTTTTTTTTTTTTTTGGTACTGGGGATTGAATCCAGGGCACTCCACCACTGAGTCACATCCCAGCCCTATTTTGTATTTTATTTAGAGACAGGGTCTCATTGAGTTACTTAGGGCCTCACTAAGTTGCTGAGGTTAAGCTTTGAACTCACGATCCTCCTGCCTCAGACTCCCAAGTGCTGGGATTACAGGCGTGCGCCACCTCACCCGGCTAATGCATATTTCTTGTAGATTATATAAATTAACTACAGAATTTCCCCACAGAAAGTTCAGAGCACTTATTCAGAAGCATATGATGTGGAAGCCCTCAGTAATCTTCCCTGTACCTCAGAAAACCAATATTGTAATCCTTTGTTGAAACACCTCCTGGTCACAAATAGCTGTGATATCAACACAGATATTAATATTTGCATTCATATTTTTATTATGTGGGACACAATTACTTTGTTTTGCTACTTTGCCTTTCACTTAGTAATAAATCATCCTTATAAAAGTTGACCATTAGAGTGACCATATGTCCAAAAGTATTTCTTTCCATGAGTTGAAGATGGGTCCCTGTTCCCCTAAACCCTGTTTGGTCTTCAGGATGGTATAGCCTTGTAGATTTTAGTGACCCATCATGCCACTCCTCAGCGTTTTTCTCTGAAAATAAATGACTGCTATTGCCTCCAGTTGGCAGAGGAACCTGAGTCTCAAAGAGCCCTGACTAGCATTGGGCCTGGGTACTCAGTTCTGCAGGAGCAGAATAACAGAGTAGCAAATCACTCCAGAGGGCACACACACAGGTTTTCATTCTGGGTCTTCCACTCGAGAGCTGCAAGATGCTGAACAGGTTAAAGTCTCTGCATCTCAGTTTCCTCACCTGTAGAGTCAGGATGATAATACCTCTATTGTAGTGCAGTGACTAGGCGAAGGTCAGGAAAACTTAGCAGGTGCCTGGCACTGCTCAATAACTGGCAGCCAGTATTAAGAGGGAGGAGCCTGCTGTTTCTTTAGCCTCCCACTTCCAGTCAGTTCCTTAGGAGTCTATAGCAGAGTGGTAAAGAGCGTTGCTTCAGGATCGGGTGGCCTGGCTCAGATCTCCATTGCACCACTTGCTATTTGTAGCGGACGCTGTGGTGTGAGCTGCCCTGATCTGCTCCTCAGCATTGTGTTATTCATTGCCCCAGCTGCCTGTAGTGTGGGCTGCTGACTACTCACAGCTGAGTACTCTAGGCATGGATCGACTGGCCCCAAATTAGGCACTTTCCCTGGATCACCTCACATCCAATGACTGGTCTATGGTATATATAGATCTGTTGCTTGCATCAAGGAGGGACCACTTTGAAGGGTCTCTGGCCCCAGAACTCCCTGTACAGTCGAAACTGGCTGAGGCCTTTGTTGTGATTGCATCACTATTTGACTCTGTCCAAACCTGCTCCTCTGTTCCCTGCAGAGAGCACTCCCCAGTAACTTCCCAACTCAATCTTTATCCAAGGAAACCTAACCTAACATCCTGCCGATAAGATTTTTGTCTAGCCAGGCATGGTAGCATATGCCTGTAATTCCAGCACCTTGGGAGGCTGAAGCAGGAGGATCACAAGTTTGAGGCCAGCCTCAGCAATTTAGTGAGGCCCTATCTCAAAATAAAATATAAAAATGGGCTGCAGATGTAGTTCAGTGGTTAAGTGACCCTGGGTTCAATTCCCGGTACCCATTTTTTTTTTTTTTTTGGTTATTTCATGCTCTGTGCCTCAGGCTTGCCATCTGTGAAACAGGAGATTAACCTCACAGAATGCTCAGGAGTATTAAAAGAGTTCATCTATAAAGTGCTGAAAAGAGTGCCTGGTGAATGCTCAATAAATGTCAACTTTGGTGGTATGTATCTAGTCCAAGGTCATCTGGTTAGTAATGAGACCCAGTGTAAAGTGCAGTCATTTCCTGTAACTTCTGGCTCTGTCCCCTGAGTAGACCAGGCTTCTGTAGGCAGTAAGGGTGTTGGAGAAGCTGCAGACTGCACCACCTTGGTATGGAAAAGGTTGAATTGTCCAGGGTTTTAAGAGCAGTCTGGCCATTCCTTAGCGAGCACTGCTAGGAACATACTGTGTGCTGTTCCCCTTGCTGGTTATCTTGGGAGCTAATACAAAGCACAACCCAGGCCTATGTTCTGCTCATTTGACTGGGAAAGACAGTCCCAGAGACAACTCAATAAAATTATCACAGAATGGAAGAAATGGCCATTCACCCATGGACAAATGTGGATCTGAGGGTTCAACGACACAGAAGAGGCGAAAGGAGGAGAAGGAAGCATGGACTCTTGGTGGTGGGACAGGGAAAGCTTGGGAGCAGGTAACATTTGTGGTGGGTCTTAAAAGAAATGCAGAATTTAGTCAAAAGGAGGTGAGAGGAGTAGGTTTTCAGGAAGAGAGGAGGCATGGAGGAGAAGAAGGTCTTGGCATTCTCTTGGAACTCCACTCCTTCCAGTGGAAATCCAATCATGGCTTTTCCTACTCAGGATCCTTCTTGAAAGTGTGTACCTTTCTTGAATAGAATTCAAGTTCCCCAATTCTGGCATTCCATGTTCAATATTTCAGTCTTACAAACTACTTGGCCTTAATGAAAGGAAAAATATGTAGAATTTGGAGTCCAGACACACCTGGGTTCAAGTTCCATCTTGGGTGCTTCTAATTGTGACTTTGTCCAAAGTAGTTAACTTTCTTGATCTTCTGTGTTCTTACCTATAAAATGGGGTAAATAATTCTCTCAGGGAATTGTGGTAGCCAGCCTCCATCATGACTTTTAATGACTCCTGCCTCCTGGTATGCACACTGTTGTTTAGTCTCCTCCAACATTGTGCCACCATTGTTCTGTGTGACCAACAGTGATGATATGTTACTGCCAAGATTAGGTTATAAAAAGACTGTGGCTTCCATCTCTCTGAGGTTCTGGGGGAGGTCATCTGGTGGGTAGCCCTGTGGAGACACCCACATGATAAGGAACTCAAACCTACTACCAAGAGCCATATGAGTGAATTCAGAAGTGGATCTGTCAGTGCAGTCAAGCCTTCAGAGACTGCAACCCCAGCTGACTTCTTGACTGTAACCTATGAGAGACCCTAACCTAGACCTACCCAGCTAACTGCCTAGATTCCTGACCCTAAGAAATGATGTGAAATTGTTGTTTTGAACTGCTACATTTGGAGTAATTTGTTACACAGCCACAGATTACACTTGGGTAAGCATGAACAGAAATGGCATCTTTACATGCCCAGCATGGTGCCTGACACATAATTCAGTACTTAATATTCAGTGCTTGGGAGGCTGAAGCAGGAGGATCTTGAATTCTGAGTCAGCCTTAGTGAGGCATGAGCAACTCAGTGAGACCCTGTCTCTAAATAAAATATAAAATAGGGCTGGGGATGTAGCTCAGTGGTCAAGTGCCCTTGAGTTCAATCCCTGGTACCCCACCCCCCCAAAAAAAAGAAATCCACATTGGTCTAGATGATTCTTCTCCAATTATGCCTGTTAAAATTATTTTACCACTCTTAAATATGTTTCTAGAAAAGTATTCTCTGACCCTTTCTCTCCAAGATGTCTTAGGTGAATGGAAAGCTCATCCTTCATTATCTGTATACCACTTAGAATCCTAGTCTCTCTCTGCCCAGTTGCACATCGAGCCTTTTCTCCTCATCCTTGGGAAACTTGGAACAACCTTAAAACAGCAACCAAATCTAACTCTTCCCAGCACCCCCACCCCACTATGTACCCCAGCTCCTGCGTGGCCGGTGCTCAGGCAGTCTTGCAGAGTGGAAGGAAACAGGAGTGCAGCAGGAGGTGGGGAGTACCCAGAGCCAGCGAAGGAGTCTGGACCAGGTTGGGACAGAAGGGGAGCCAGCCCTTCCTGTCTTGGTGGTGTTCACAATGGGTGCAGCATCTCCCTGAGCCTTCCCCTGGGACCCTGATTTCCACTGGGCCCTGCCTGCGGGAAGGTGGCTTTAGCAGGCATTCTAGGGACATATGTTGACAGAAGGACCTGGTTGACAGGTAAAACCTCCCACATCCCAATATTGCCACCTGTTAACTCCAGGGCCACTCACTTCACATTGACTCCAAGTCTGAAAGTCCACAGCATGGGACCCTAACCTCTCATGTGACCTCCACAAAATCTCTGCCCCTTCTCGGCCTCAGTTTCCCCACCTCTCCAGGGTTGCCTGCAGGCCTTCCCAGCTCTGATCAAAGAATGTACCCACTCCCTACCCACTGCTGAGGGTTCCTCCAGGGGTGAGTCACAGGGTGGAAAGGAACATCCAGCCCACCTCCTCATGAAAGCCTCTTCTGCACAGGCAAGAGGGGATGTGTCACTGAGCCATGTCTTTCTGGAAAATTCCCCCAGTTCAGTTCTTTCCTGGGTTTCAGCTGGAGGAACTATGCATCCTTCTTGCTCTTAACTCTTGGGAACTATTTTTGACCTTGGCAGGCTTGATGTGGTGGCCTGTGCCTGGTGTTCCCTTTTAATTTGGGGTCTGAAGCCATCTGAGGACTGGATCAGTAATTATGTGTACAGAGTCATTTATGGAAACAGCTCTTGAAGAAAGTCAGTAATGAGACCCGGCTGAAAATACCTCAGCAAGAACCTGGGCCTCCCCTCCACAGTGCTGAGGTTTCTGGTGGGAGAAGCCCCTTCAGGATGTAAAATCAATAGATCATCAATTCCTTGGCTCTTCCATGGGCCTGCAGGGGCTGTGGAGACCAGGGTCTTTCTTAGATCTGAAGTGGGGCTCCTACAGCCTTTCTTACCAGCAGGACTAGCCAGACTGGCCTAGCCTGTCTGCCTCTGGGGCCCTCTGATGGGGACATGCTTAAGCCTGGTAGCCACCCTCAGACCGGCATCTATGCCCCAGCCCAAGGGGCTGTGAGTGCTGGACACTGAACCACTGTTCTGGAAAGAAGCAGTCAGTCCTAGGGAAGAACAGGCAGACACCCTGAATACTGGGGGTCCATGGAACTCAGGAGCTTGATGAGCAGGCGGGGAGCCTGGGAGCCTGGGAGCCTCCCATGTCCATTCCCCATGTTCAGCCTTTGCCCTCATAGAGCCCACCTATCCTGCAGCAACTAAGCAGGGACATGAACCCTGGCACAGGAGAATGGGGGCAGACCAGTAACAGGATCTGTGAGGGGTCAGAAGAGGGCGAGGAGGCTCCTCAGTGGGACTGAGGGGAAAGTAGCCTTTAGACTTGGTGGAAGGGAGCAACTCAGGAGAGGGAGGCCTCCTAGGGGCCTCTGGGGAGAAGGTCTTGCAGTTAGGGGGCACCAGAGGCCAGGACAGACAAACAGGCAGGCAGACAGACAGAGGGGCCAATTCAGGGAGGACCTGGAGCACACAGCTGAGCCTAGGCTCCTCCTGGGGCCTCCAAGGTTGGAAGGACTGGAGGGGAAGCTGACAGTCAGAAAATTGCCCTCCTGACAGCCTCACTGAGCTGGAGGAGGAGGGTGTCTTTTGAATCTGACTTTTGGTGAGAAACAAGACAGGTCACCTGGGTGAGTCTAATTTTATCCAGAAACAAAAGTAGCTCATTCTTTGTTGGTGTGAGACTGATGGACACAGGGTTTGGTATCTGGAGGTGCCTCCTGTGAGTGGTGGGCGCAGGGCCCTAGAGTGGACAGGCAGAATGTGGACAGTGCTGTGTCCAGGGAGGCTGCCCGCTGCCCTCCGTGGGCCTTTCCCAGAAGCGTGGGATCTGGGGGTGGTTTAATCAGAGGCTGGAGGAGGAGGCTGAGGGCTCTGTTGGCACATGTTGGTGATTCATTTTTGTTTATTATTCTGGTAGCCACATTAAGGTGGTTCAGAAACTAAATCCATTTTGCTACTTCCCCAGACAGAAGCTGGTTCACTGTTTGAAAATTTTAGGCCACTTTTATAATTCTGTGGAAAGTAAACCTTGAGAGGTGCCTATAGAACTGAACATAGCTTTGACATTCCCTGTACCAGTGAATTGGTTTCTGCATATGGCTTTTCATAGTTTAGCTAATCTGTCTTTGAGATTCTTTCATCAAAGGGTAAATTCATATGAATTTTGCTAGGTATTGCGTAGCTTTCAGCATCATATGAGAATGCTCACATCTGATCTTCCTTCTTCTTTCCCAAAGGCCATACTGAAAACACAATGAAAAGCACCCGATACCCGTCCCCCTTTTTTTTGGTCCCAGGGATTGAACCCAGGGGCTCTTAGCCACTGAGCCACATCCCCAACCCTTTTTCTTTTCTTTTTAAAAAATATTTTTCTGGTTGTCAACAGACCTTTATTTTATTTATATACAGCACTGAGAATCAAACCCAGTGCCTCACAGATGCTAGGCAAGTGCTCTACCACGGAGCCACAACCCCAGCCCTGCCCTTTTTCTTTTGAGGGAGGGTCTCACTAACTTGCTAGGGCCTTGCTAAATTGCCGAGGCTGGCTTTGAACTTGTGATCTTCCTGCCTCAGCCTCTAAATCGCTGGGATTACAGGCATGAGCCACCACACTGGACTGACCCTCTGTTTCTTTCATACCACATACCAAAGAAATGGTATCCCTTATTTGACTTGTTTTTGATTATATTCCATCTCTCTCATTAGACTGTAAACTCATGAGGTAGAAAACTTATCTGTCTTGTTCACTGAAGTAGTCCCTGTGCCCAGAGCAGTGTTGTGTTAATAAATGAGCAAATGAATGCATCTATTTAGAAAAAAAATTTTACAGTCCTTGTCTGACAGAGAAGCAAAGCTTCGAAAGACATCCTGGTGTGCTATGGGACACAGCACAATCTATTTCTTCTTCTCCCTGGGTTGGGTATGAAGCCTCCCACTTGATTCTACCCTGCCTGTCACCTGGCCCCATCAGCACAGCTGTGGGCCTATCTCTGGACCAGGGGCTATATGTGGGGACCACAAGGACAGGAAGTACTCCCCACATCCGCCTGGCAGCATATCGTGGTTCTTTTTAAAACCTGACCTGTGGTCACTGAGCCCAGTAGCCAAAGAGAGTTTTTAAAAAGACTCACATACATATAATTAAAATCTCAGTGTTGGGTTTTAGGGAAGGCACTGGGCAACTCCCACCCTGCTTTCCGGAAACACAGATTTTTGGTGTTTGAAAGTGACAGGGAGCTAAAGTGAGACTGCCCTAAATATACTATCCAGGGCTGTTTGGTGCCACTGGGCAAATGTGGATTTATTCCACAACTGTGGCCTTGTCCAGACAGCTGGGCCAGTCCCACACAGGCCCCACCTTGGCTCTCACCCCCTGCCTGCCTTTCACCCTTCACCCTTGCCTGCACGGGGTCCTCCAGTCTGCCTCTCAGACCACACTGCTACCTACTGGCCAGCCCAGGGCTCCAACCCCCCATGAGCAGGCCCAGTTAGACACACTGCTGCACCCAGAGAGTGAATTTGTGGGTGGTCCCCAGCACCCCTCAGTAGTTCACACCACTCTCCTCTGCCTAGAACACACCCTGCCACCTCACCACCCACCAAGATACCTTCTCATTCATCAAGGGTAGCTCAGATGTCACCTCCTCATGGAGGCTGCTTTGGTCCCACCACCCTGTGGGACCCTCTGACTTCCCAGCACTTGAATAGGTCTCTTCAGAGTCTGTCATTCCTACCTTGGTGTTCCTTGTTCCTGTCTCTGTCCCTCTTCCTCCTTCTAAGTCCCACAAAAGGAATTTGGGTCCCTTATTCTTGGTAGTTTCTGGCAGTGATTTTCCCTCCCTGCCCTCAGGTCATTTTACCCTTGGCCTTGCTCTACTGGCCAGTCCTCTACAGCACCATCTCCCTGGACACTGAGACAAATTTGCACTCAGGCCTCATGGTCCTGCTTAGCTGTCATATCTGAGCTCTCCCCTTGGCCTGTGACCTTTTTCTGCCTTGGGTTCCATGTCCATTCTCCCTGTAGCCTAGGAGATCCCAGAAGAGTCTTCTGCTGTCTCATCTGTGGGTTCCAGGGTCAGGAAGAGGTCTTGTAGAGGACAGATGCAAATGGGGTTTCTGGCTTCTGGTTTAGAGAACTTGTGGAGGTCCTTTCTACATGACCTCAGGGAGCCCTATCTACACCACCCCCAAAAAGCCTGGAACAAGCCTGTTTATAGAGGGGGAAACTGGCCTCACCCTACATCAGAGTCCAAGCCATCCCAGCTATTAGTGACCACCTGGCTCCCACTTTGTTTTCCAGTGGAACGTGACCGTGCCCTGGGCCACCAGGAGCCCCACTGGAAGGAGTTCCGCTTTGATCTGACCCAGATCCCAGCAGGGGAGGCTGTCACAGCTGCAGAGTTCCGGATCTATAAGCTGCCCAGCACCCATCCGCTCAACGCGACCCTCCACATCAGCATGTTCGAGGTGGTCCAGGAGCACTCCAACAGGTGCCTCCCCTCGGCCCAGGCACCCTCCAACTCATGGGCTTATGTCAACGCTCTAGCGGGGTGTCCTGCCCCACCTATGGGGAGGGCCATTTCTCAGAGGAGGAAAGGGAAACTTCCTGGGAGAAGAGCCTCAGAGATGGGAAAGATGCTGAGCCAGAAAGTCCCTGCCCTGCCATCCTGGCTGTGGCCCCCACCCACCCAGTCTCAGTTTCCCACATGCACTGTACCGTGTTTTGAGTTGATTTTCAGTGAAATAAGGCCCAGAAAGAGCTGAGTCAGGGCAGGATAGATGGTCCAGGAGTGGTCCCCAGGGGGCACGGACACAGAGGCAGCTGGGCTGGCCCTCAGCCATCGGTTAATTGTTCTTTCGTGTCCACAGGGAATCTGACTTGTTCTTTTTGGATCTTCAGACGCTCCGAGCTGGGGACGAGGGCTGGCTGGTGCTGGATGTCACAGCAGCCAGTGACCGCTGGTTGCTGAACCGTAACAAGGACCTGGGACTCCGCCTGTATGTGGAAACTGAGGATGGTGAGGCTCAGGGACTGGGCTGGGGGAGCTCCCCTGGGACTCCCAGAGGCTATGCCAGCTGAGGCCTCCAGCATTGTCCACAGTGGCCTTCTAGGCCCTGGGCGTCTGGCATTTTTTGTTGTGCCCACTGTGAGGACTCAGTGGGTAGAGAGAGCGAGGTCCTGGCCACAAGGATGCCCTCAGCCAGGGCTGCTTTTCCTCCCCTCCTTCTGGGAAACATTTGAGCTGCTGAGAGTCTGTGTGTCCTTCCCCAGGAAGGGGCAGCTCCCCCTGCAAGACACCCTCCACACTGGCAGTTCCTGTGCCCCCAGGGCAGTAGGGGAAATTGGCTTCACCTGCTGAGGTCCAGCCTTAGCAGGGGTTGTGGCACAGCTTGGTGAGGGGAAGGCCTTGGCCATGAGAATAAAGTGAGAAAAACAAGAAGGAGCATGCCATGTCCACATTTCCCAGAAGATTAGACACTGCAAGAATCTTCAATATTCCCAGTGGAACCATGTCAAGCACTGAGAGGAATAGTGGTGGGCGTGGCATTCACCCTCAGGCTGAGCAAGGGGCCATGGTTGGAATCCTAAGTCTGTGAGGTCCTAAGATGGTGACCTCAGCAGGTTACTGACCTTTCCAAGCCTGTTTCCTCATCCACAGAATGAGGTTCCCCCACTCATTCACACACAGGAATTTGGGGGCGCATGCCTTGATACCAAGCAGTGGATGGAAAGGCCAAGGTGGGCACATGACCCGCCTGTCTGAGGTCCAGTGAGAGGGCCACATGGAGGAGCAGAGGACAGAAGGGAGACCTTGCAAGGAGACTGAGAGGGTGGGCAAGGGTCACTGTGAGTCGGGGTAAACACCTGGGCAAGACCCTCGGGGTTTCTAGGGTAGTATAGCAGCAATGAGGGACGACAGGATCTGACAAAGGTGTTTTGAAAAGAAAAAGACATTCCCCCCTCAAGGAGGCGGAGCTTAACTGGCAGCAGGTGGGACCTGCTCTCACTGCAGGTCGTCAGCAGAAATACACCGTGTACACGCCTGGCACCACTGAGTGCTCAGTTGGGGGGGCTGTCACCTTCAAACCCGTCCCAGGCAGGTCACCCTGCAGTGCCCTAGCTCCTGAGTTTTGGAAGCTCGGCCGCGTTTGGGGTTTCGGTGGGAGCAGACCGGGCGGCAGGGACAGTGGAGGTGCCCACACGCGGAGCGCGCCCAGGCGGGTCGGGGCGCGGCGCCCTCCCTGCTCTGTGAGGCGCTGCGGCGGCGGCGGGAGGAGCGCTGTCCCGGTGCTGCCGGTCTGTCCCGGACTCGGAGTCCCACCGACCACAGCGGCGCTGCGGCTCCGCGTCCCCGCCGGTCGCTTGGGGCCAGCGCTGTCCCAGGGCTGCGCCCGCCGCACCACCACCAGCCCTCGGTCCCGTGCCCAGTTCTACACGCACCGGGTGGAGACGGTAAAGGACATCCGCAACGGGCGACAGTCATGCTCGGGGGCTTCGGGCTCTGCGGGATCCGAGAACCTGATCGCCGTGGTGTTGATCTGAGGTGGTGAGCGGCAACGTGGGCGTGGACGGCTCGGGCCTGGGCCTCTTACTGGCACAAAGCAGGTCCGCCGCGTGGACCGCGCCTGCCTGGCTGTGCGAGCAGCAGTACCTGGAGGGCGATCTGGACCAGGAGCCGACGCCGCAGGGCACCTGGCCGAGGGCACCACGCGGGGGTGCCCGCCTTCTACACGCCCACCGGCTACCGCACGCAGGAGCAGGAAGGTGGCGCCCATCAGGTACGACCGCGACGGCAGCCCGGCCATGCTGAGCCCGCCGCGGAAGGTGAGAGAGGTCGGGGGCCAGCACTGCCTCCTGGAGCCCGCCATCAGGGAGGGCTTCCCCTGGGTGAAGGGGTGGAAGGCCGACCGCGCGGGCCACGTGATCTTCAAGGAACTTCTACGTGCCCGCGTGCAAGGCTGCTGATGTCACGATGGTGGAGGTGGAAGAAATCGTGGACGTGAGGACTTTTCTCCCAGAAGACATCCGCGTTCCCAACATTTATGTAGATCGCGTGATAAAGAGGCGGACATACAGAAAAGAATCTGAGCGCTTAGTCCTGCGGAGCGAGGAAGACGGGAAAGCCCCGCTGGGAGACGACATGTGGACACGCATCATCATGTGCGGCTCTTGAATTTGAGGTTGGCATCTGTGCCAACCTGGGCGTCGGAATCCCTCTGCTGGCCAGCAACTTCATCAGCCCTGACGTGACAGTTCATCTGCACAGTGAGAACGGAATCCTGGGCTTGGGCCCTTTCCATCCAAAGATGAGGTGGATCCAGATGTCAGCACAGGCAAGCAGATGGTCTCGGTGTTCCCCAGGGACTGTTTCTTCCCAGCGATGACTCCTTTGCCATGATTCTTGGGGAACACAGGGGGCTGACCATACTGGCGCCAGGTAGGTTTCCAAATATGGTGACCTGGCCAACTGGATGATACCTGGAAAAAAGGTGAAAGGAATGGGCAGGGCCATGGATTTGGCATCCAGTGACAAGACAAAAGTAGTGGTCACCATGGAGCATGGCACCAAATGAAAGACCCCCAAAATCGTGGGAAAATGCACCTTGCTGCTAAGACAAAGTACTGCGCTGACCGCATCATCACCGAGAAGACCGTGTTTGACGTGCATGGAAACGGGGCTGACACTGGTGGGACTCTGGGAAGGCTCCAGAGTGGACAAGGTCAAGATCAGCATGTGCCACACTTTTGCTGTGTCCCTGAACCTGAAACCCATGAAGCAGGTGGCAGCATGACCAGGAGCAGCCTTGGCAGTGTATGCCAGTGGGGGCTCACCTGTGGAGATTTACTGGGCAGGAAGTCCATAACCATCTGAGGGCGCTGCACAGAGCTTGAATGGGACCAGAGAGGCTCCTCAGGCCTCCTGCTAGCAGGTAGACTGTTCTCTCAAGAGCGAAGTGACTTTAATTAAAAACAGAAGGTTCCTGCGTCCTGGGAGCTCTGCAGAGCCCTCTGCTCGCAGCACTCTCTCTCACAGGATCTCATTCCTGTGCCTCCCTTTTCATTTTTTTCATTTTTGAGACCAGACCTTTCTAGGTTGCCCAAGCTGGCCTGGAACACGCAGGCCTCCTCCCTCAGCTTCCCAGTAGTGTGCATAGCAGGTGTGTGCACCACACCCAGCTGTAAGGTGTCATTTTATTGCCTTGAAAAAGACACAACCCTCAGTGCGACTTGTGAGCGGAAGTGACGCTGCCCTGGTGAGAACTTTTCCTTTACCCCTCTGACTTCTCCGGGGTGCTCTGCGTTTTGTCCCTGGCTTTGTTTCTCGTGTCCTCCCTCATCCATGCACACCCCTGGTAGGGAAATGGATGTGTATAGGAGGAAGGCAGGGCTGTCTCCAGGGTACAGGACCTGTGAGTGGGAGAGACCAAGGTGGGGGCAGTTGGTGCTGGCGTTCCACCTGGAAGGAGCCTGTATAAATAAACAGTCCCTCTGTGTGTCACCAAAGGAAGCGGTTTATCGGTTTATCGTAGGATTTCTGGAAACCTCACCTATGGCTTGGGCAGGCTCTTGCCAGTTATATTGCCGTGTCCCATGGGATCCACACCTACATAAAGGACCTCCCTTCTGTTGCCTCACAGCCCCAGAGACCTGCTCCTAGTAGCAGGTCCAGCTTCAGCTGGTAGCATTTCTGAGGACCCCATTTGAGCTCCGCCCCAAGGAAGTGACAGATCCTGTGATGTGATTGGGGTGGGAATAGCCTGGGAAAGTGGCAGGGACCACAGTCAGGTGGGAGTGGGTGAGATATCACTGAGTGCACTGTGTGGCCCTTCCTGGTGCTCCTGGGGGACCTGTTCTGCCCTAGGTGTCAGGATCAGTCTCCATCTGCAGTGTGGGGAAGGCAGACCTGTGGGAGAGCTGCCAGGAGAGTGAGGAGGGGGCTAGGCTAAGGAAGCAGGTCTGGCCCACAGCTGGGATTCTCTTGGGGTTTCAACCAGGCCCCTGAATTCTCCTTCATTGTGGCTCCAGGGTCACTTCCACTGAGGTTGAGGTGGAGCAGGCGCTGCAGGAACGACAAGCTGGCAGCAGAACAGAAAGAAGTCTTAGGGAGATATGGGGCACAATTTGGCCTGTCTCAGAGTTGGCATGCCCAAGGGCTTAAGCACTGCCAGGGGACAGGATAGGCCAGGAGAGCTGCCACCCCATCTGGCCCTAATGGTCAGGCTCACATATGAGGCAAGGTTGGAGGCTCATGGGGTTCCATGCAGGTCCATGGAGGAAGGCCACAGTGCACCCCCATCTCAACACAGGCCAACATGTACGTCAGCAAGTGTAAAGGGGTGGCATGCCCACCAGCACCTTCACATGATCAGGTCAGCTGCAGAGACCTGGACTTCAGAGTCTCCTGAAGCCCCCACCTCCGCCTTTCTGGGATGGGGTCTGCCCAGAGCTGGGCAACCTGGGGTCACTGCCAGGCCCACCTGGGCCTTCCCTGCAGCCAATAGGACCCAGGGCCCTGTCCAAGGATAGGGCAGGCAAAGAGCAGAGCTGGTGGAGAAGGGAGCCCTTGGCCTGGGGAAGAGATGGACTTCTCCAGGCCTGCCAGATGAAGAACCCTGAGGGATGACCTGTGTCAGTCCCCTTGCCCTGCTGTCCATACCTCTGCTGAGGAGGGAGCAGCTGCTTGCTTTGGCCTTGAACAGCTACTGCCCCTCTGGGCCTTTGTTTCTGCTTCTGTAAAGTGCAAGCATTGGATTGGCCTCATCCAAGGGCCCTCAATCCAGCTCATCTGTCTGTGGGAGCCCCCAGTGGTCACAGCACCTACCCAGGCCACCCTCAAGGAGCCTGTGCAGGTCTGTTTTACTGGTCACGTGCCCTCTGATCTGTACCTACATGCCACAGGAGACCCTGAACACAGCCAGGAGCATGGACAGCCTTCCTGGTCATGTGGTAGCCAGGGCCCAGGGCTCCCGAGGAGGCCATAGTGGTACCCACAGGCTGGAGGCTGCCCTGGTCCAAGGCCACTGTCAGCCAGTCTGTGGGGTCACTCCAGTGCCCACTGGAGTATCTATCACCACCCTCCCTGCTCCTTGTCACTCCATTTGTCCCCCCGGTGACCTCCCTTGCCTTTTCTTCTGTACCTCTGCCTCGCCATAGCTGCTTCCCCCACTATGACCCACATGTACCTCATGGCTCCTCTCTGGGCCAAGTGCCAGAGCCAGTGCTTACAGGTCACAGCCCTGTCTCTGCAGCTCCCAGCCACATTCCTGAGAAGGAGCCTCGCAGGCCAGTTCGTTTGTTTGTAGCAAGCGATGTCATAGGTTAAAGGTTTATTTCTGGGTTCCATCAAGTGGCCAGTGGACACTTGGTCTGAGGCCCAGCGCTGAAGGGCTGACTTCTGGGTGGATCATGGGTGGAGCAGACAGCGTCCTTGACCTGTGGTGTGGACTGGAGAACCTGGTGGGCTCCAAGTGGAATAAATAAACCTGTATGTACAATGTGCATGTAAATGTATCATGTGCGTGTGTTTCTGTGCACACATAGTGGGCGTGTGTGGATGGATGGATGTGTCGGTGCTTGTGACACGGAGGTGAAATGGACTCATGTCAACTGAGTGATGGGTGCTGTGTTAAAAAGATGGAAGTGGGCAGCTGTCGCATTTCTGTGGCTCAGTGTGAGAAGCAGAGGGAAGGGGTCCACGTCCTGCTCTTCACACCGAAAGCCAGACGAGAACCTCAGGATGCGCTAATACCTACGGATCAGGGTGCGTCCGCTCAGGTTTTATCATCTGAAAGGTTTACAGTGGAGACAGGTCCACAACTGGGAGAAGGTTTACCTTAGAAAGCTGGAAAAAGCTGACCGACTTCTTTGCTGTGTAGAGCGTAAATCAACAGAGAACAGCCCAGAAAAATGAGCGCGAGCGTGTGGGAGCTGGGAGGGGCTGTGTCGGAGAGTTTCTCTACTGTGGTTACTACCCTGCTCACGGTGGAAAAGAGGAGGCCACGTGCAGGGCGTCCAGCACAGGGGGTCCTGCTGCACCTCCAGGTGGACTGGCTTTCCATGGCGTCCTCAGCTGTTAGCAGTGAGGGGGTGAATCCCATCTTTGAGGCGCCACTCGACCTAGGGCCCAAGGCTGAGGCACAGGCCTTGCCTCCCTGCAGCCTTTTCTTTGTCCTAACCACCAGCCTGGCCCAGTGAACCCACCTGGCCCAGTGAACCTGCCTGGCCCAGTGAACCTGCCTGGCCCAGTGAACCTGGACTCAAGCTCTGGAACGAGGCTGACACAGGCTGAGCTCTGGGGTTCTGTTCTCTGGGACTTGGTCTCTGTCCTCCTGAGCCCAGGGCCTGGCACATGGACACCAGGGAGCAGTGACTGTCCTGCTCTCGGGCTGCATTGGGCAGAGTGAGCCCTGCTGTATGGGGTGGGGGCTCCATGAGCAGGTGGTGTCACAAATCACACTTCACATCCTGGAGGGCAGGTGGAAGACAGCCCATGTCCTCTGGTCCTGCCACCAAGGAGGGAGCTCTGGTTCTGAGTGTCACCGACAATGGCCTCTGGTCATCACCTAGTGACTGTGATGTCTCTTCTGTAAAGACGGGAACACAGGCTACTGTACAGATGGAGTGAGGCAATGAGCAGGGAAACTCTCAAACCTGTCAAATGCTTCACGTGGCCATGTCACTGTCAGATTGAGGCTGGGGTCTCTGAAGGCCCCCCAACCCTGCCTCCTCAGGCATGCCCTCCAGGGACTGGGGTGGACTTAGGACTCCTGGTTTCAGGTGAGGAAAGTGAGGCTTGGTGGGTCCCCTTGGGTCCTCAGTCTCTGGCTCCTGCTAAGCAGCAGGGTCCTACTGGGCCCATGAGTGACCCTCTCTCCTCTCTCTCAGGGCACAGCGTGGATCCTGGCCTGGCCGGTCTGCTGGGGCAGCGGGCACCGCGCTCCAGACAGCCTTTCATGGTCACCTTCTTCAGGGCCAGCCCGAGTCCCATCCGTGCTCCTCGGGCAGTGAGGCCA
>JAJEJO010005590.1:0-45966 GCA_020662805.1 Glaucomys volans
CTCTCAATCTCATGAGAAAAAAGTGGCAAAGAATGAATAATCACAATACTGGAGGATAAACACAATGTTGAGCATATACCGAGTACTACAGAAACTTGAAGGAAGGCAACACAGTTATCTTGATTGCAAAAGGAGAAAGTTAGGAAAGTTTTCCTGAATGAAATATTATTAATTAACATGTTTGTTTCCCAATTCAACTCTGAATTCATCAAGGACAGAAACTGTATCTTAATTATTTTTCTATCTCTTATAACTAGCAGTGTACCTGGAACACAGATTTATTGAACAAAGTAACTAATTAATATGCAAGTCACAGAGACTGGACTAAAGGGACTTTAAGTAACTTCCAAACCATATTCTTATTTTAGGAAATACCAGCAGAATTAGGTAAGATGAAGTGTCGTGATGAACTTACTTTCAAATGGGCCCTGGAGAAGAAGAGAATAGATAAGGAAATTTTCTAAAATATGAATAATTTTGATAACTTGATTGTATATCTAATAATGTATCCTGAACTAGTCTTTCACCTTTTGGGTATACTTGAAAATTTTCATAATTATGAATAATTTCAATAATATGAGATGACATTAAAGAAAAAGAATTAATGAATAAAATTTCTCAATGTGAGAAGCAGGCAGCCACTGCACAGTCCCACATCTAGCTGTGGAGTTTCAGGGCCCAGGGCCTCTGCACAGCCAGAGCTGGAGCACCTGGAAACCTCCTGGCATAAATAGAAATGATAGTTTCACAGTGAAACTAGCTGAGCAAGTTCTGTAGAGTTTCACAGTACTAAACCGTGAGTCCCAAACTACAAAGATGTACCCGTCTCTGGTTTTGACTCACGAGAAGGTAAGGAGGTCTCACAGGTACAATTGCCCAGGAATATGTGAATATGAGGATGTGCAGCTTTAAACACACTGTTATGTTGAGTATATGTGTTGAGTTCTTTAATTAATCAAACTTTTTAATATAACATTGGGAAGCAATGCTCATTCTAAAATTTAGGCATTCTTTGGAAAGAATAGGCCAGATATATAGGTCAACAATATTCTCTGAAAATGGTTACCTTAAAAAAGAAATATGTTGGAATGCAACTTAGTCTATGCCTCCAGAACCTAAAATAAATTAAGCACACTTGATAGGAGTTTGGGACCTCAAAATTCCTTTTCTATATCTTTTAATTTTAAAAAATTTAATTATTTGATTTTCCTTGGGAGAGATGAATATTTATGCTGTCAAAGCCATTTGTAATTCCTTATCCTGGAAATTAAGAGATATGAATATGGACTTTATGTTACTCCCTGTTGAATGGTAGAGTATGTTCCACTCTGGAACATCTCTCCATCTTATTCTGGGACTGGTTTTGCTGAAATGATGGGTATTGGAACCAATAATCCTACAGAAGTAATCCAGAATCACCGCTAAGGGAACAAGTCCTTTCTCAATGTGTCAGCTCATACACGGCTTCATCAAGCCAGGGAATATGCACTCCATTTGGAAAGAAGAATCAGGAGAAGTGTTTTTTTTGTTTTGTTTTGTTTTGTTTTGTTTTGTTTTGTTTTGTTTTGTTTGCGGTGCTGGGGATTGACCCCCGGGCCTTGTGCTTACAAGGCAAGCACTCTACCAACTGAGCTACATCCCCAACCTTCAGGGGAATGTTCATGGAAATGGCTTGATGCCTACACAAGCTAATCCTTCCCACATAAGTAATCCTCCTTCGATTTTTGACTTATTACCAAGGTTAAGTGTTTTGGGTTTTGTATATACTGAAGAGTCAAATACATAGCATTTTGTGCTCAGGGATTGTTTGTATCTTAAGACTTTTCTTGGCCCAATATTTTGTAATTAATTATCAATTATGACTGCTGTACATTGCAAACAACTCATTTATCCTTGTTGGGTAGAACAGGAAATAGACCCCACAGAGAAATGGGTAGGTCCAGCACAGTTATGCCAGGGTTGGAGGGTTATTAGCCTGGCCTGCCATTTTTTTCTGACATCTAGTTTCCTAACTTGGAATTTGAGGGTTGAACAGACTCCCAAGAACGTGCCTGGGTCCAGGGCAGGGAAATAAAACCCTTGATTTCCAAATAGCTTCCTTTGATCACACAGTGATTAAGGAAATACAATAGCCATGGTTGAAGCTTCTCAGTCTTGCCATGATCAGAAAGGAAACTAAATAGCTGGGGAAGGTCACTGAGGGTTTGTCCTCTAAAGCACAATGTCTTTAATTCTGTCTCTTCCCTAAGCTTCTGCAGATTCCTATCCACTACTCTTCAGCAGCCCAGGGAGTTAGTCTTTATTCACTTTTCAGAGCTTTCTCTAATTCTCTTATTCTTCCTTCCTACTTTTCAAGGAATAGATTGAATTTTCTTCTACTATTTTAAAAGCTTAATATTTGTTTTGTTTTTTTTTTATAAGATCCATACTCAGGTTCGTATGTACCTATTGGCAACTTCATGTGTCAATACTTTTATCTTCATTAAAAAAATTATGTAATATGTTTTGTCTTCAAATTCATGTATTCATGTTAAACATTAGTTCTGAATTAAAATTTTCCCCTTTTACTTTTCATTGGTTCTGGAGAATAATAAACTTAACCATGATACTTGATCCCCTTGTTTCTCATTTCTTATAGAAGCTCCTGGATATGTTTCTCTTATTTAGAAATTTCCCTAATAGTACATTCATATGTAGTATGCTTATGAGGCAAACCTAAGGCTATGTATGCCTAAGAATCTTTTTAAGTCTTATTTTTAAATAAAAATGTAACTGGATATATTCAGAGTTATCTTCTTTTAATACTTTAAAAATATTATTCATTTTCTTTTTCAACCACTGTTGTTGTTGACAAGGCTAACCACTCCCTGAGTGGTCCTCTTCCCCTGTGATAGGTCGGATTCCGGCGGCTAGATGAGGGGCAGGGCAGCAGGCAATCTGCACATGCGCGGTGGAACATCAGGCAGCCCTCACACCAAAGCACAACCAATCAGATGGTGGCAGATGAACTCCAACAGGCCTCGAACCCACCTGTCACTAAGCAGGACCCCAGCCAACTCCAGAAAAGACGCAGATCTCAGCAGGGTCCCCCCGCCAATCGGCGGGCACTGAACCCTCAAGCCTTCCCCTCCTATCCCAGACTGTAAAAACCCTGGCCAGCCAGGGTCATGCTCAACTTCCCGGGCCTTCCACCCTTGTCCCCATCCTGGAGGGCCGGTGAACCTCCCGCCCCCGAGAGTCAATCCCAATAGAGCTTTGTTCAGCCACTTTTGGTCTGACTCCTTTTTGGCCGCCTGCATCTGAGCATGGTACATCTGGAGACCCCTGTCCTCTCAACCATATTAGGCTGACAGTGTAGTTGATGTCATTAGGTACTTTGGCCTAAGCTTTGCTCTCACACGAATGCCTCCATATAGTTCAGAGGCCTACTTGACTTCAGTTAGGGACTGTCTTAGGATCTTGGTATGTGAAAGTTCTAAGCTTGTCAGAACAAGCTCAGGTGAAAGAAGCTCATTGGCAGGAACTGCCAACATGGTGCCAGAAAGTAGCTTAAGGTTCACAACCAATCCACTGTGGCAAGACTAGTGTGCACATGCTAATAGACAGTCATAGCCAAGACAAGCATTTGCTTTCTAGTTCAGTTTTCTCTCACAAACCAACCTCAGTACTCAGGCTGGGGTGATGTACAAGAGACACAGTATTTTTCAGACTGTCTTAGTTCCTTTCCTTTAAGACTATTTGGACCTTAAAGAAGGGAGCATGGATGGTGTGATGATTGCAATGACTACTGTCAAAACTCAACCGTAGGAAATCCTACCAGTATTGCTAAACTGCTACCCCTTATCCATTCATCATTCATTTGAGTCATTCTTCAGCCCTTGTTACATGTCAAGTCCTGTGCTAACTGCACACCCGGGATAGGAAGGAGAGCTCACCCATGAGGAGCTGACCCAGTAGTGGGGAAGATGTTATCAGAGCCTCCTACCCAGGGGAGTGCTCCAAGGAGAGTGTTCCGAGGCTTCATGTGGCTGATCACTATACTCTGCAGACCTACAAGAGGGCTGTGATTTGTTTGGGGGTGGAGGAAGGGTTCTGGGCAGGATGCCTTGTTACTGTAATGACTGAACTGAGATTTAAGGATGAGCAGGAATCAATAGAGAAGGCAAAGAAGGGAAGGTGTTCTGGGCCAAGAGTGGAGCATAGGAAGAGCCTGTGGCAGGAGTGATGGCTGGGAGCTTATGGGGTGGAAAGAAACCCAATGTGACCAGAGCACAGAGCTCACCAGGGAGCATCCTGTGAGCCAGGGATGGAGAAGTAGGAGGGACCAAAATGCATGGGGCCTTCTGAGCCATGTTGGGGGTTTTGATCTTCAGCCTGTAGGCATGGGAAGATCTTGAGGGTTTTAAGTCTGAGTGTAGAGATGGTGTGACTGCTGTTTGGGGAGAATTTCCCTTTGGCTATGGCATGAGGGGTATTGCTGTGGGCAGGCCTGCCTGTGGCAGCAGCTCTGTGACTTTTCCAGGAACTAGAAACAGGTTAGCTGTGTGTTTGAGCGGAGGCTAAGCTTTCTAACACACACCAGTACAGCCTGCTTTGAAACATTGGCTGCCTGCCTATGCGCACCAGCAGTACAGAGGACATTTCCTTCCTTACTGAAGTTTCTGAACTTTAAAAGCTTATGACTATGCTGATGTCTAGAATAGATCATTCAATCTAATTGCAGGTACAGTTCTGTGGCTTCTGTGGCTGATCACCTGGAGGTTGTCCCTGAAGATATCCTCATGCAGTGCTGCTCTCTGGAAACTTTCTGGACACAGGCTGCCAGGTCCCACTCCCAGAGTCTCTGATCCATTGGTCTAGCAGGCAGCACAGCATGTTGCCCCACACAGGTGATGGTGGTGCTGCTTGTCTGGGAACCTGGCTTTGAGAACCACTGCCCTGAATGCATTGATTCTAATTGCGGCTGCACATTAAAATCTCCAGGAAGCTTTAATAAGACCAGAACAGGGGTCTCCAAACTGAAGAAATCAGATTATCCCAGGCGGCCCTAATGTGTGCACATTTCTTAGTCTGTGTACATGGACTGAGAAACAATGTAAACGTCTTTGGCATTTATATTAACCCTTAAGTTACATTACACCCTGTTCCCCTTTATTTCCAGCTGCCTCATTAAGTCCTGGCCATAAGTACATTTGTAGCTCCTCAACAGAAGTAATTTTGATTTTCACATTGTTTATTAAAATACCTGAGTTCAACTTTAAAAGGCCTAGTGGCCAATGAGCACTCACTTCTCAACAGTGCACAATGAAAGCCTGTGGCTTGTGCTGTGTGTGCATCTCTCAGACTCGAACAGCATTAGTTTTGTTCACGTGCTGTGGAAAGGTTGCTGCTAAATGGACATACTCTTGTTGCTGTCATCCTTCCTTCTCCCCCTCCTCCTTTTTTCTGTGCTGGGGCTCAATCCCTGGGCCTCAGACATGCCAGGCAGGTGCTCTTCTACTGAACTGCATCTTTAGCCCATCCCTCCATCTTCTAATATCAGGACAAATATCTTGAAGTTCATGTTCTCAGAATATGTCATCATCTAAGATTTGTTTTTTCAAGTTAAGACTCATGTCCTAGGAGGTGAATAACCAGAGTGCTGATGAAACCTCTATTACATTATTTTCTACAGCACAGAATGCAATCAGTAGGGAAGGGGTTCCCCAACTCTTCTTTCCACTCCCTGTCCCAACTTCTTACAAAGTAAACAGCTTTTTCCCTGTCATGCCAGCAGCTCCCACAACCAGTTTCTGTCCTCTTTCCATTTGTATTTGCTTCAGGGAAGAGACTTCCCTTCCTACATGGCCTTGACCTGCCCTAGACAGAAAGAGGAGGAAGATTACCTCCAACCCAGCAAACTCCTCCTAGTTCATGAGCCCTGGTGATGCTTTTGTAGCCACATCAGCTCTTAGACTGTGGAATAAAGATTCATGTGGCTCATGGTGTGCTCTTTGGTAAGGAAAAGTGCAGCTCTGAGATTTGGCTCAGAGCCACCTCAGGGAGAGGTGGCTTTGTTTATGCTATGCCATTAGCTATTTCCAGGTCAACATCCAGGGAAAGGATCCTCACTAGGACAAGCTGAAATGCAGCCTCAGTACAAGTTGAGTGGCTTGTTACTTGGAAACATTCCCATAGATGTTATCTTTATGCCAGCTTGCCTAAAACTGTTTAAAAGAAGATATTCAAGCCTAATGGTTTTTATATTTCTTTCATTGTGGAAAAATCCCAGGTTGGAATAATCTAGTTTTACAATGGCACACTCTGTGCCTTCTACTGAAAACATGATTTTTCAGTAGATCATTTTTTGAAACACCGAGGAGAAGTTGGTCACTATCTCCAAGCTCTGCATGGAGTACGCATATCATGGTCTTTAATCCTTGAGGAGTTCTTCCTTAAATTCATACTAAATCTTTTTTGCTGTCTTTATCTCTCGACTGCCATGCCACTCCAAGTGAAAGTCAGTCAAAACAATGCGTAGACATTAAGAAAAATGATCAACATACTCAGACTCCATACACAGGAAGGCAACTTGACCCATAGACTATTGTGCAGAGTGTTTGGATGGCTTTCCTTTCAGTCCTTTCCCACTCTAAGATTCTCTGTGCTTAGAACTTCATTTTCCCATTGGAGAAAGAAATGAAGGAGTTTTTCCATGTTCCTTATTCTTCCTCTAATATCTTTTCATACATAGATGTATGACTTACACACAATGAAGTGTGAGGGTCTTAAGGACACAGCACTTATGCACTACTCTGATCAAGACTACAACAAAACTACTGAATCAAGATGGCAGAGTTAGAGGGAGGCTGCAGATCTAGCTTCTCTGCAATTTGGAACCAAAGCAGTGAGAAGAGCTGATAGGCCAGGTGTGATCTAGCTCCTCTGCAATTTGGAACCAAAGCAGTGAGAAGAGCTGATAGGCGAGGTGTGACAGAAGGAATACACTGAGATGCAACACTAAACTGTCAGAGACTTGGAGAGACCTGGAAATTCTGATTCCTGGAACAGAAAGCAGGGAAGAATCTGTGAGCCCTGAATCTGCATCTGCAGCATCCAGACAAGTCTGGGGAAGAAAGGAAGCAAGAAAGAAAGGCATAGCTCACAAGCTTACTTCAGAGATAGCATAAGAGAAAGTGACTGAGGACATTTGGGTCAGGAGTTGCAAAGCTGCCTGGTGCCTGGGAAGTGACCCACTCTCTCAACTGGTTGGTGGAGAACTGTGATAGGCAGCCATTTTGCAAAGACCAGGTTTAAGGTCGCAGCTCTGGAAAGGGTTAAGTTACTACTGCTTCATTCCACCTAGAGACACGAGCATAAATCACTATAGGGAATGCCTTTGAACTGGCCATTTAGTGGGGTTGCTGTGAGCACAAAGCTGTGGAGTCCTGGTGTGGGTCCTAGTTCCCCACACCCCAACAGCAAGTGGGAGATGTCCCATATTAGGAGCACCATCCCACCTCCCGTTGCACTGCCTCTGCCTGACTACGAACAGAATCCTAAACTCCTAGGCAAGCACAGGGCCCCTACAGCCACAGCAGGGGATGTCAGGGCCTGGGTTTGCTGTGGAGCCTCAGAGCCACCTTGACCTCCTAGAGCACATACCCTGGGCACATACCCCATTTCTATAGGCAGGTATCCTAGCCAGGGACAGATCTGTGTCAGGTGCCATTTCCTCTGATGCTCCAGAGCTGTCTACCCTACCAAGGAGCTGCAGGAACCACTTCCACTCACCAGAGGTGGGTGGCATGAGGCCTGTGTGGAAAGATGCCAGGGCCCAAGTCCTGCCCAGTTTTTGAAGCAGAAAGTTGAGCTAGATGGGAAAATCTAAAAGAAAATAAGCAAACAATAACAGCTCCCAACACAGCAGAGATGGCTGGTGAAGTCACTGCCACTGCACCCAGAAACTCAGAGGACATGCTGCTGCTGCTGCTTGGGCATTTTCGTGCCTCCCAATGCCTGGAAGAATCCTAGTCTGGAAGGTCCAGGAAATATCTCTACCTCAAATAGCTCAGCAACAAGAAATTTTAGACTCTTTAATATTAGTTTTAGATTTCATTGGTATTGTCTTCTGTGAATTTGATAGCTTGCCCCTCACTGGTTTATATTACATACTTTGGTCCAATATTATGTATTTTTAAAAATGTTTTAATGTGTTAATTGCATTTATTCTTTTTTCTTGCTCATCTTTATACTCTCCTCTTTCTTCTCTTTCTCTGATTACATTTTCTGCTTCTGTCTCTCATCCCAACCATTTTTTCTTTTTGGTCCTTCTTCTTTCTTTTCATGTCATATATAGTTTAACAGTAACTTCACTTTCTTTAATGCCTAATTTCTCAGTATATTCTACATTACTCCCCATTTATACTTTTGGACTTGTGGAGGAGTGAACAACATTTTCAATAAGTTTTTATGGTTAATTAGTATATATTTTTTTGATCTCAAGTAGTAGCAGTTACTTGTGATTATTATCTCCTCCAAAGCAGTGCTAAGGATTGATCATAGCACTGTGATCACACTGAGTGGGTGCTTTGACACTGAGATGTAACCTCCCAAGTCCTGGGACACAGTGTAAAGAGAAAACATCTCAGTACAATGACCCTCACACAACTGACAGACATCTATCACAGAAGATGCATAAATCTCAGTAGAGATACAGGAAACATGGGAAACAAGGTAATAAGATACCTACAAAATTCATAACACTTCAACAACTGAACACAAAAATATAGAAGTGGAGGAAATGCAAGATAAAGAATTTTTAAAATTGAAATTTAAGGTGATAAATGAATTAAGATATAAGGAATTAACTAAGGGTGAACATACAGGATATGAAACAGCATTTCAACAAAGAGATAGTGATTCTGGAAAGGAATCAAACATAAATCTTGGAAATGAAAAACTCAGTGGAGAGTCTCAGCAACAGATTAGATCAAGAAAAAAAAAGACAAGGTGGAGGAATTAGAACACTCAATAATAGAGAAAAACAATAATAGAGAAAAAAGAAAGTATTAACAGAATATACAAGAGCTCTGAAACAACATTAGAAGACCAAATTTAAGACCAATTGGTCTTTAGGAAAAAGAGAAAATACAGACTAAATGGTACAGAAAACTTATTTAGTAAAATAATAGCAGATTTCCCTAATCAAAGGAATGAGATGGACTTGCAGAACATTTAGAACTTCAAATAGATAGGACCAGAAAGACCATATCCATGATACATAGTTAAAATGCCAAAAATTCATAAAAAAGAAAAAATGTTTTAAAGAAAGAATTTTAAAAGCTACAATAGAGAAGTGTTGAGTCAATTATAAAGACAAATGCATTAAAATAATAGCAGATTTCTTAGAAGAAACTTTGAAAGCCAGGAGGAGATGAAATTCCAAACCCTTAAACAGCTGATAACCTAGATTACTATCAATAAAATTATCCTTCAGAATGGAATAAGAAATAAAACCCTTCCAAGATAAGCATGAACTGAAGGAATTCATGACCACTAAACCAACATTGTAGAAGACACTTAAAGGAATCCTATACACAAAAGCAGCAAGCAGCAAGAAAAAATAATGAAGAGAGCATAGAAAATATAAATTACTGGGGCTGTGACTGTGGCTCAGTGGTAGAGCGCTTGCCTCGCATGCATGAGGCACTGGGTTCAATTCTCAGCACTACATAAATAAATAAAATAAGGTATTGTGTCCATGTACAACTAAAAACAAAAAAAAATTTTTTTAAAGAAAACAAATTACTTTATAAGAAACAAATTAGCCTTAGTAAATGAGAATTAAGAATGATTCAAACATTAGAAATAAAGCAAAATGACAGATAGTAACACATACCTCTATAATGACACTGAATGTCAATGGTTGTAATTTTCCAATTAAAAGACATAGGCTAGAAGATTGAACTTAAAAATAGGACTTCGCATGTTCTCTCCAAGAAATACACCTCACCAGCAAAGACATACACAACTGAAAGTGAAGGAATAGAAAATTAAATACCATGCAAATGGAATCCATAAGCAAGCAGTAGTAGATACTTTCATATCAGACAGACAAACTTTCCAGCCAAAATTAGAAGAGACAATGAGGGTCATAAAACAAACATTACTTGAACCTAAAGAACTACTAACTCCTAATGGGAGTTATAATGGGGGGGAGGTGTTAATATACTACTCCCACAAATAGATATGTCCTCTAGACAAAAATCAATGAAGAAACATCAAATTGAAATTATACAATGGATCATATGGACTTGACAGATGTGTATAGAAGATGTTTTATTACAACAACTGAATATACTTTCTTTCAGCTACTAATGGCCTTTCTCCAAAATTGATCATATGTTAAACCATAAAGCAAAGGAACTGATTCTTTTGCATCTTTTCAGATCATAATGGAACAAAATTAAAAAATAAGTAGCAAGAAAAACTACAGAAACTACACAAATACATAGAAATGAACAGCACATTTTTTAACTGATAAGTGGGTTACTGAGTAAATCGGGAAATTTTAAAATTCCTACAACTAAGTGAAAATGGAAACACAACACACCAGAATAAATGTGACACAATGAAGGCAATTCTAAGAGAGAAGTTTATAGCTATGAGTACCCTTTTAAGGGGGAGGAATCTCAAAGTCTTAGAAAAACAGGAACAAACTAATACTGAAACTAGAAGAAAGAAAGAAAAAAGAAAGAAAGAAAGAAAGAAAAAGAGAAAAGAAAGAAGCAGAGAGAAAGAAATCAGATCTAAAATGAATGGAATAGAATCTAAAAAAAAAATACAAAGGATTAATGAAACAGGTTTGGTTCTTTGAAAAGAGAAACAAGATTGATAACCCTTAGAAAAAGTAACAGAGAGAGAAGACACAAATTAATAAAATTAGAAATTAAAATGTAAATATTACACCATAAATGATTGATATCCAAAGGATCATCATTGACTATTTTGAAAACTTATATTCCAACAAATTGGAAACTTAAAAAGAAATAGATGTTTCTAGACACATATCACCTACTTGAAAGGACCAAGAGGATATAGAAAACCTAAGCAGATCAAAACAAATCAATGAAATTAAAGCAATAATTAAAATCTTCCAACAGAAAAAGCCAGGACAAATGAATTCTATCACAAATTTAAAGAACTAAAACCAATGCTTCTCTAATTATTCCATGAACTAGAAAGGGAAGAAATTCTTGCAGTCATTCTATAAAGCCAGTATCACACTTACACCAAAACAAAATAAGGACTCTTTAAGGAAAGAAAATACAGACCAATATCCTTGATGAACATAACTTAAAAAATCCTTAATGAAATATAATGAAATGGGGCTTGGGTTATGGCTTAGTGGTAGAGTGCTTACCTAGCATGTGTGAGGCACTGGGTGCAATTCTCAGCACCAAATATAAATAAATGAATAAAATAAAGATCCATCAACAACTAATAAAAATGGTTTTTTTAAATATAATGAAATCATATTTAAAATACATTAAGAAGATCATGGTTTTATTTCAGGGATTGAAGGATGGTTTAATATGTGCAAATCAAAACATGTAATTTGTCACATATTAGAATTAAGAACAAAAAGTATATGATCATCTCAATGTATGCAGAAAAACCTCTAACAAGATTTAGCATCCATTCATTTAAAAAAAAAATAAAAACAGGAAAGAAACTAGGCATAGGGAATTTTTACTAGTGTGTGGGAAGAGCCCCTGGCATTTGGCTGGCAGCAGTGAATGCCTCGAATGTGTAAGGGTGTAAGGGAGACCCACATTCATGCAGGCCTGACAGGAATACCTGTAAGGAGCTTTCCATTGTAGCAGGCCAGTGGAGTTGACCACTTCCCCATAATTAGCATACCTGTTGCCAGGGTAACCTTAGAGGGTCCAGATTGGACTCCGAGTAAAGACAAAATTAGACATTAGTGGAAACATGATTGGACGTGGTACAATCCTTACTTTGCATACCTGGCTGTTACCTGATTGGGCACAGTTTCAAATCCTGATTAGCATGAGGGTAAACAAATAATAAATTGTAATTATCTACTTAAGGGCGAAACATTCCCTAAATAAACAAACTAACAGAGAGCTCGCAATGTGCCTGTTCTTTCACCGATTCCTGGTGCCTACATTCTGGCACCACGCCATTACCCCCATGACTGAGTGAAGCCAAGGTGAACATACATTAGTGTATTATAATTACACATAATATTGAGGTTCATTTTGGCATAATCATACAAGCATGGAAGATAATTTGCTCCAATTCAGTTCTCAGTACTTTCCCTTCCCCTCCTCTTCTCCCTCCCATTTCCTTACCTTTACCTTGTTGACCTTCCTTCTGTTCATTTATAGTTTTAAAAATTGATTATCAATATATACAAAAGTGAAACTCACTATGGTGCATTTATATGTGTACATAGCATAGTTGGGTCAATTTCATTCCACTGTTCCTCTCTTTTCCTTTCTCTCTTCCCTTCCCCTGAATCCTTTTCCTCTGCTGCACTATTCTTCCATTTTCATTGGATTCCTCCCCACCACCTATTTTTCCTCCTTTGGTCTAGCTTCCACATATGAGAGAAAACATTCAATTCTTGACTTTCTGAGTCTGGCTTATTTCTTAGTGTTAGCATGATATTCTCAAGTTCCATATATTTATCAGCAAATTTCATACTTTCATTCTTTATTGTTGAGTAAAACTCCAATGTGTATATATACACCACATTTTATTTATCCATTCATCTGTTGATGGGCACCTGGCCTTGTTCCATTATTTGGCTAAAGTAAATTACACTGCTATAAATATCAATGTGGCTGCATAACTATAATGTGCTGATGTTAGTTCTTTTGGATAAATACTAAGGTGGAATAGCTAGGTCATATGGTGGGGCTATCCCTGCTTTTTGAGGAATCTCCATATGGCTTTCCAGAGTGGTTACACTAATTTGCAGTCCCACCAACAATATATGAATATACCTTTTTCTCCACATCCTCACCAGCCTATATTATTATTTGTATTCTTCATAACTGCCATTCTGACTTTAGTGAGATGAAATCTCAATGTAGTTTTGATTTGTATTTTCCTGATTGTTTTTTCATATTTGTTGGCCATATTTTTTTCATATTTGTTGGCCATTTATATTTCTTTGAGAAGTGTCTGTTTAGTACTTTGGCCCATTTATTAATTAGATTATTTGTGGGTTTTGGTGTTGTTTTTTGAGTTCTTTATATATTCTGGATATTAATCCCTTGTCAAAGGAACAGCTGGCAAAGATCTCCCATTCTGTAGGATCTCTATTCACACTTGGAAGATGTTTCATTTGATGCCATCCCACTTAATGGTTCTTGATTTTATTTCTTGTGCTTTATAAGTTTTGTTGGAGTGTTTAGTCTGTTTTCTTCTAGAAGTTGCAAAGTTTCTGGTCTAACTTCTAGATCTTTGATCCACTTTGAATTGACTTTTGTGCAGAGTGAAAGAGGGCTCACATTTTGTTCTCCTATATATGGACATCCAGTTTTCCCAGCACCATTTGTTAGAGGCTATCTTTTCTCCAGTATATGTTTTTGGAACTTTTGTTGAGTATCAGATGACTGTATCTATGTGGTTTTGTTTCTATGACTTCTATTCTATTCCATTGGTCTTCATGTCTGCTCTTGTGCCAATACTATCTATTTCTGTTACTGTAACATGTAGTATAATTTGAGATCAGGTGTGGTGATGCCTTCACCTTGCCCAGGATTGCTTTGGCTATACTGAATCTTTCAATTCTTCCGAATGAACTTTAGGACTGTTTTTTCTAGTTCTGCAAAGGATGTCATTTTTATTTATTTCGAGGGGGATTGCATTGAATCCATGTATTACTTTTGGGGTATGACCATTTTAACAATATTAATTCAGCCTATCCATGAACATAGGAAGTCTTTTTATCTTCCTGTGTCTTCTTCAATTTGTTTCTTCACTGTCCTATAGTTTTCATTGTAGAAGTTTTCCACCTCCTTGGTTAAATTTATTTCTAGGATTTTTTTTTAGGTTATTGTGAATGGGGTATTTTTTTCTGATTCCTTTCTCAGCAGATTCATTATTGGATTATAGGAAAGTGATTGATTTATGTTTGTTGATCTCATATCCTGCTACTTTTCTGAATTTGTTTATCAGCCCTAAAGTCTTCTGGTGGAGGTTTTTTGGTATTCTAAATATAGAATCATGCCATCACCAAACAGAGATAATTTGACTTCTTCTTTTCCTATTAATGTCCTTTTAATATTCTTTTCTTTTCTGCCTATTGCTGTGGCTAGACTTTCAAGAACTATGTTGAATAGGAGTAGTGAGAGCACACATCTTATCTTGTTCCTGATTTTAAGGAAATGCTTTCAATTTTCTCTCAGTTGGTTTGATATTGGCCTTGCTTTAAATGTTGAGGTAAGTTAATGAGTGCTGGATTTTTTCATTTGCTCTTATCTGCATTAATTAAGGTAATCATGTGATTCTTGTCCTTAACTCTATGTATGTGGTGAATTACATTTATGGATTTGCATATGTTGAACCAACCTTGCATCTCTTGGATTAAATGCACTTGATAATGCTTTACTATCTTCTTAATGTATTCTTTAATTAATTTATTTTGATTCATTGTACATAAATGGAGTACAGCTGTTGTTTCTCTGGTTGTACACAAAGTAGAGTCACACCATTTGTGTAATCATACATGTACATAGGGTAATGATGTTTGTCTCATTTTGTTATTATTCTTACCCCCCAACCCCATCCCACCCCTCTTTCTTCTCTATGCAATCCATCCTTCCTCCATTTTTGCCTCCTTCCCACCCGGCATTATGTATCATCATTCTCTTATCAGAGAGATCATTCGTCCTTTGTTTTTGGAGGATTGGCTAATCTCACTTAGCATGACATTCTCCAACTTCACCCATTTACCTACAAATGTCATAATTTTATTCTTGATGGCTGAGTAATATTCCATTGTGTATATATACCACAGTTTCTTTATCCATTCATCAATTGAAGGGCATCCAGGTTGATTCCACAATCTAGCTATTGTGAATTGAACAGCTGTGAACATTGATGTGGCTGCATCACTGTAGTATGCTGATTTTAAGTCCTTTGGTGGGATAGCTGGGTCAAATGGTGGATCCATTCCAAGTTTTCTAAGGAATCTCTATACTGCTTTCCAGAGTGGCTGCACAAATTTGCAAACACACCAGCAATGTATGAGTGTACCTTTTCCCCCACATCCTCACCAACACCTACTTATGTTCTTAACACCTACTTATGTTCTTATGTTGCTTATGTTCTTGAAAATAGACATTCTAATTGGGGTGACATGAAATCTTAGGGTGGTTTTGATTTGCATTTCTCGTATTACTAGGGATGTTGAACATTTTTTCATATATCTGTTGATTGTTTGTAGATCTTCTGTGAAGTGTCTGCTCATTTCTTTAGCCCATTTATTGATTGGGTTATTTGTATTCTTGGTGTAAGATTTTTGAGCTCTGTATAGATTTTGAATATTAATGCTCTATCTGAAGTGTGTGTGGCAAAGATTTTCTCCCACTCAGTTGGCTCTCTCTTCACATTGTTCACTGTTTCCTTTGCTGAGAAAAAGCTTTTCAGTTTGAATCTATCTGAGTTGTTGATTCCTGCTTTTATTTCTTGTGCTTTGATAGTCACGTTAAGGAAGTCTGGTCCAAAGCCAACATGATGAAGATTTGGACCTACTTTTTTTTCTATTAGGCGCAGGGCCTCTAGTCTAATTCCTGGGTCCTGGATCCATTTTAGGTTGAGTTTTCTGAAAGGTGAGAGGTAGGGGTTCAGTTTCATTTTGCTGCATATGGATTTCCAGTTTTCCCAGCACAATTTGTTGAAGAGGCTATCTTTTCTCCATTGCATGTTTTTGGTGCCTTTGTCTAGTATGAGAAAACTATATTTATGTGGGTTTGTCTCTGTGTCCTCTATTCTGTACCATTGATCTACCTGTCTATTTTGGTACCAATACCATGCCGTTTTTGTTACTATTGCTCTGTAGTATAGTTGAAGGTCTGGTATTGTGATACCCCTACTTTGCTCTTCTTGCTAAGAATTGCTTTAGCTCTTCTGGGTCTCTTATTCCTCCAAATGAATTTCATGATTGCTTGTTCTATTTCTATGAGGTCTGTCATTGGAATTTTAATTGGAATTGCATTAAATTTGTATAGCACTTTTCATAGTATGGCCATTTTGACAATATTAATTCTGGCTATCCAAGAACATGGGAAATCTTTCCATCTTCTAAGATTTTCTTTAATTTCTTTCTTTAGTGTCTTGTAGTTCTCATTGTAGAGGTCTTTCACCTCTTTTGTTAGTTGATTCCCAGGTATTTTATCTTTTATTGAAGTTATTGTGAATGGGGTAGTTTTCCTAATTTCTTTCTCAGAGGATTCATCACTTACAAATAAAAATACATTAGATTTATGAGCATTAATTTTATATCCGGCAACTTTACTGAATTCATTTATGAGTTCTAGAAGTTTCCTGGTGGAATTTTTTGGCTCCTATAAATATAGAATCATGTCATCAGCAAATAGAGATAATTTGAGCTCTTCTTTTCCTATTCATATCCTTTTACTTTCTTTGGTCTGTCTAATTGCTCTGGCTAGAATTTCAAGGACGATGTTGAATAGAAGTGGTAAAAGAAGACATCCCTGCCTTGACCCAGTTTTCAGGGGGAATGCTTCCAATTTTTCTCCATTTGAATGATGTTGGCTGTAGGCTTTGCATAGATAGCCTTTACAATGTTAAGGAACATTCCTACTATTCCTGTTTTTTTCTAGTGTTTTGAGCATGAAGGGGTGCAGTATTTTATCAAATGCTTTTTCTGCATCTATTGAAATAATGATGTGGTTCTTAACTTTAAGTCTGATGATGTGGTGAATTACATTTATAGATTTCTGTATGTTGTAACAACCTTGCATCCCTGGGATGAAACCCACTTGATCCTGGTACACTATCTTTTTAATATGTTTCTGTATGTGATTCGCTAAAATTTTATTAAGAATTTTTGCATCTATGTTCATTAGGGATATTGGTCTGGAATTTTCTTTCCTTGATGTGTCTTTGTCTGGTTTTGGTATCAGGGTGATATTAACTTCATAGCATGAGTTTGGAAGGGTTCCCTCCTCCTCTATTTCATGGAATACTTTGAGGAGTATTGGAATGGGCTCATCTTTGAAGGTCTTCTAGAACTCTGCTGTGAATCTATCTGGTCCTTGACTTTTCTTTGTTTGTACGCTTTTGATGACTTCTATTTCATTGCTTGAAATTGATCTATTTAAATTTTGTATGTCCTCCAGATTCACTTTGGGTGGCTAATATGCCTCTAGGAACCTGTTCATATCTTCAAGATTTTCTATTTTGTTGGAGTATAGATTTTCAAAGTAGCTTCTAATTATGTTTTGTATTTCAATATTGTGTGTTGTGATATTTCCTTTTTCCTCATGAATTTTAGTAATTTCTGTTTTCTCTCTCCTTTCCATTAGTGTGGCTAAGGGCTTATCAATTTTGCTTATTTTTTCAAAGAGCCAACTTTTTGTTTTCTCAATTTTTTGAATTGTTTCTTTTGTTTCAATTTCAAGATTTTAACTCTGATTTTAATTATTTCCTGTCTTCTACTACTTTTGGTGATGATCTGTTCCTCTTTTTCTAGGGCTTTGAACTGTAATGTGGGGTCATTTATTTGTTCACTTTTCATTCTTTTATTGAATGTGCTCCATGCAATGAATTTTCCTCTTAGCTCTGCTTTCATAGTATCCAAGAGATTTTGATATGTTGTATCTTTATTCTCATTGACCTCTAAGAAATTTTTTATTTCCCCCAATGTCTTCTGTTATCTATGCATCATTCAATAGTGTATTATTTAATCTCCAGGTGTTGGAGTAGTTTCTGGTTTTTATTTTATCATTGATTTCTAATTTCATCCCGTTATGATCTCATAGAATACAAGGTAGTATCTCTATCTTTTTGTATTTGCTAAGAGTAGCTTTGTGGCATAACATGGTCTATTTTAGAGAAAGATCCATGAGCTGCTGAAAAAAAGTGTATTCACTTATGGATGGATGAAATATTCTATATATATCTGTTAAGTCTAAGTTAGTGATTGTGTTATTGAGTTCTATGGTTTCTTTGTTCAATTTTTGCTGGGAAGATCTGTCCAGTGGTGAGAGGTGTGTTAAAGTCACCCATTATTGTTGTGTTTTGGTCTATTTGGTTCCTGGAATTGAGAAGGATTTGATTGATGTGAATGGATGTGCCATTGTTTGGGGCATTAATATTTATGATTGTTATGTCTTGCTGATTTATGCTTCCCTTAAGCAGTATGAAATGTTCTTCTTTATCCCTTCTAACTAATTTTGTCTTGAAGTCCACTTTATCGATATGAGGATGGAAACCCCCACTTTTTTACTGAGTCCATGTGCATGGTATGTTTTTTCCCATCCTTTCACCTTTAGTCTGTGGGTATCTTTTTCTATAAGATGTGTCTCTTGGAGGCAGCATATTGTTGGGTCCTTCCTTTTAATCCAATCTGCCAGTCTATGTCTTTTGATTGATGAGTTCAGGCCTTTAACATTCAGGGTTATTTTTGAGATATGACTAGTATTCCCATTCATTTTGGCTTATTTTTGGTGTTTAACTTGACTTGGTTTCTCCTTTGCTTGGCTTTTCCTTAAGGGTAGTTCCTCCCTATGCTCATTTACATTATTGTTTTTCATTTCTTCCTCATGGAATATTTTGTTTAGAATGTTCTGTAGTGCTGGCTTTCTATTTGTAAATTCTTTTAACTTTTGTTTATCATGGAAGGATATTATTTCATCTTCAAATCTGAAGGTAAGTTTTGCTGGGTATAAGATTCTTGGTTGGCATCCATTTTCTTTCAGAGCT
Organism: Glaucomys volans; assembly: GCA_020662805.1. Taxonomy (NCBI): domain Eukaryota; kingdom Metazoa; phylum Chordata; class Mammalia; order Rodentia; family Sciuridae; genus Glaucomys; species Glaucomys volans. The sequence continues at coordinate 18,970 of JAJEJO010005590.1, forward strand.
TGAAATATGTTGTTCCAGGCCCTTCTTGCTTTTAGGGTCTGTGTTGAGAAATCTGATGATAACTGTGTTGGTTTCCCCCTGAATGTAATCTGATTTTTCCTCTTGCAGCCTTTAAAATTCTATCTTTATTTTGTATGTTAGGTACTTTCATTATAATGTGCCTTGGTGTTGATCTGTTGTAGTTTTGTACATTTGGTGTCCTGTAAGCCTCCTGTATTTTATTTTCCATTTCATTCTTCAGATGTGGGAAATGTTCCATTATTATTTCATTGAATAGATTATTCATTCCTTTGGTTTGTATTTCTGTGCCTTTCTCAATCCCAATAATTCTTAAATTTGGTCTTTTCATTATTTCCCATAATTCTTGTAGGGTTTGTTCGTGAATTCTTACCATCTTCTCTATTTGGTCAACTTTTGTTTCAAGATTAAATATTTTGTCTTTAATGTCTGAGGTTCTGTCTTCCAGGTGATCTAGCCTGTTGGTTATACTTTCTACTGAGTTTTTAATTTGGTTTATTGTTTCCTTCATTTCAAGGATTTCTGTTTGTTTGTTTTTTTTCAAAATCTCTATTTCTTCATTGAAATGATCTTTTGCTTCCTGCATCTGTTCTTTTAACTGTTGATTAGTGCGATCATTCATTGCCTGCATTTGCTCTCTCTTTTCATCATTTGTGTCTCTGATCATTTTAATTATGTACACTCTGAACTCCCTTTCTGACGTTTCTTCTGCCATGCTATCACTGGATTCTGTTGATGTAGAATCTAGGTTTGTTTGAGACACTTTCTTCCCCTGTTTTCTCATGTTGCTCTTGTATCTTCCCCTCTATCAGTGAGAATCTGAGGTATTGCAGTTTCCCCCCAATAGACTTGTGGTGTCCCTGCAGGTCTCCAATACCTCACCTCCTAGTTTTCAGTAATACTAGACCATGGGATGGGGCCAGGCTGGGGTATGTCTGGGCCTCTGGGCTGGGCCTCCTAGCGTTGAAGTCTCAAGTGTCCACACAGTACCAGCTTCCCCAATGCTGAAGCCTCCCACACCTGTGCTTTGCTGGCTGTCCTTACTTGGAAGTCCCATGGGAATACTCTGGGCTGACATCCCAGGTGTGGAAGTCTCATGCATCTGAGCTGGGCTGGGCCTGATGTCTGTCTCTATGTCCACCTCCCGGGCCTGGAAGTCTCACAGGACTCGGCTGGGTTGAACCCAAGTCTCTGAGCTGGGCCTCCCCGAGTGGAAGACTCAAGTGTCTGCTGTACCCACTTCCCCCATGCTGAAGTCTCCCACTTCTGGGTTATGCCTGCCACCCCTGCACAGAAGTCCTATGGGAGTACTGTGGGCCAACATCCCAGGTGTGGAAGTCTCACAAGTCTGCCTTCTTAATGTATTTTTAAATGCAATTTGCCAATATTTTATTCAGGATTTTTTTTCATCTATGCTCATCAGGGATATTGATTTGAAGCTTTATTTACATGATGTTTCTTTGTATCAGGGTAATACTGGCTTCATGGAATAATTCTATTTCATGGAATAATTTGGGAAGGATTGTTATTAGTTATTCTTCAAAGGTCTGGTAGAATTCAGCTGAGAATCCATGTGGTACTAGGTTTTCCTTGTTGGAAAGCTCTTAATTACTACTTTAATATCATTGCTTGATATTAGTCCAAGTTTTCTATATCCTTTTGGTTCAATTTGGGTAGGTCACATCTGTCTAAAAATTTGTCAGTATCTTCTAGATTTTCAGGTTTAATGGAGTAAAAATGTTCAAAATAGTTTCTTATGATCCTTTGGATTTCAGAATTGTCTGTGGTGATGTCTCCTTTTTCATCTCTAATTTTGTTGATATTGGGCTTCTCTTCTGTTTAGTTTGGTTAGGATTTATTGGCCTTCTTTATCTTTTCAAAGAACTAAATCATTGTTGCATTGATCCTTTGTTTTTTTTATTCTCAATTTCTTATATTTTCAACTCTAATCTTAATTATTTCCTGTCTTCATTGATTTTGGAATTTGTTTGTTCTTTTTTCCTTTTTATGACCTTGAAGGGTAATGTTAGATTATTTATTTGGAATCCTTCATTTTTTTAATGTAGAAACTTTCTGCTATAAACTTTCCTCTTAGAACTGCCTTCATAGTTTCCAGAGATTTTAATATGTTGTATTTCTATTGTTATTTGTTTCTAAGACTTTTAAAAATTTTCTCCCCAGATTTCTTCTATGATACATTACATTCCTCATCCAAAAGTGTGTTATTTAATATACAGGTATTAAATGAATTCTGATTTTTATCTTATGACTTATTTATTATTTTACTTCCATTATGATCTGTTGGGATGCAAGGAAATATTTCTATTTTTCATATTTGCTAAAACTTGCTTTGTGCCCTAAAACATTACCTATTTTAGAGAAAGTTCCACTGAGAAGAAAATGTATTAAAGTTGTCAATGTATGAAATAATCTGTATATGTCTATGAAATACATTTAATAGTATTTTTTAGTTCTGAAAAGCCTTTATATCTAATGGTGACAAAATTGTAATGAAATCACTCAATATTATTCTGTTTTATTATTTATACTGTGAAGGGTTTGATTTATGTATGTGGATCCACCTGCATTTGGGGCATAAATATTTATAGTCATTATATATTATTGCTGGATGAATCCCTGAATCAGTATGAAGTGGGCTTCTTTGTCTCTTCTGATTAATTTTTACTTGAAGTCTACTTTGTCTGATATGAGAGTAGCTTACCTTGCTTGGTTTTGGTTTCCATTTGCATTGTATATATTTTTTCCATTCTTTTACCTTCAGCCTATGGATGTTTTTGCCTGTAATGTGAGTCTCTTATAAACAAATGATTGGGTATTGTTTATAAATCCAATCTGTCAATCTGTGCCTTTCATTGAAGAATTTAGACCATTTACATTCAGTGTTATTTTAGAGAGATGATTTATATTTCCCATCATTTTGATTTGTTTCTAATGCTTATTTCAGACTTGATTATCCTTTAATTGACTATTCTTCTAGTGAGATTCATCCCTCTGCTTGTTCTCATTTTTATTCTTCATTTCTCCTGCATGAAGTATTTCATTAAGTATGTTTTATAGTGTTATCTTAGTGGTAATGAATTCTTATAATTTCTGCTTATTGTGAAAGGTTTTTATTTCATCTTTAATTCTGAAGGATAGTTTTGCTGAGTAAGAATTTTTTTGACATCTATTTTCTTTCATGACTTTGTGTATGTAATTTTAATCCCTCTGATCTTGGTCTGGGTTGAGAAATTATTTGAAATCTTAGTTGGCTTATCTCTAAATGTGACCTGTTGTTTTTCTCTAATGACCTTTAAAATGCTACGCTTAGTCTGTATATTAGGCATTTTAATTTTGAACTGAGTTGTAGCAAAACTTTTTGTTCTTCCCTTTTTGTTGTTCTGAATGTGTCGTGTTTGAATTTCCATCTCATTCCTAAGGTTTGGAAATTTTTCTGATATTAGTTCTTTGCAAATGTCATGCATTCCTTTAGTTTGTATTTTGGTGCCTTCATCTATACCAATGATTCTTATATTTGATCTCTTAATGTTATTTCACATTCCTTGAATATTCTGGCCATGGTCTCTTGACATCTTTTCTTTATTGACTTTATTTTTAACGTTATATACTTTGTCTTCAAGGCCTGAGAATCTGTCTTCAAAGTGGTCCATTCTATTGGTGATGCTTTCCATTGAATTTTTAATTTGATTTATTGAGGCTTTCATTTCCAGTATGTTTGTTTCTTCTTCCGAATCTCTTTCTCTTCATTGAAATAATCTTTCACCTCTCATATTTTCCCTCTACTTTGATTTCCCACATATTCTTTTAGCTCATTGAACATTTTAACTATGAACCTTCTAAATTCTTTTTCCATAATTTCTTCCACTGTGGTGTCAATAAGATTGTTGAAGTGTTGTGGGTTGTTCAAGAGTGGTTTGTTCCTTTGCTTTTTCATACTGCTCATATGTCTATTCATCTTTTGGAATGATTACCACTTCTAATTTTATGCAAGGGACTATTTACTGAGCTTCTTTTTTTTAAGTGCCCTGGTTGGGTGAATATCCAGGTATTGATACTTTCACTCAACATGTATCTCTCTGCAGTTCCTCGTATCAGCACCACTTTGATAGAAGACACTAAACCCTATTTACTAAAATCACTTCAGAGCAAAGTCAGGTACTAATTAAACTTAGGAAAAAGAAAAAGTTATTGAAAATGTTCTCTACAGTTCCTCTGATCCAGGTATAAAATTGTAGTAACTTTCTGATGGCATGTGTTGAGAAATTAGTTATTAAAGATTACTAATTACTATTACATTACATAGCAGCTGAAAAGGAAAGGAGAGGGAAAATGGGCAACGAAAATATAGAAAAGAGTAATACAAACCAAGGTAAAAAAAAAAAAAAAAGATAAATGGGGGCAGATTTGAGGCAGAAGCCCTAATGCAAGAGGGATCAGAGGGGGGCTAAGAGCAGGTGTAAACCTGAACTAGAAAACTATAAAGATAGAATGATTTCAGTTATTCCTTTAAAAATTAGAAGATTTACAATCAAATGAGGGCATAATATCAAACACTAGGGGAACACCTTTTGATTCAAAATGAAGAGTAATATAGGTAAGATCAAAATTGGTATTAGAGATATTTATAGTCCATGCCAAGGTAGAGGAATTTCTTATTAAGTCTTCCTGGTTTGGATTTCATGAGATTTGGGGGTCTTTAGAAGATGTCTATCACTTCAACTTTGGATATTCCTACAGGTCCTGGGATACAGGAGCTACTTCCCTGATTGCTATGAATTTCTCACTAGTTGCTTCTTGTTTGTCAACCCAGGAGCCTGAGCCTACATGTTTGAAAGGTATTTGGTGCATCTGATGGCTGCAGAATGCAGGTCTCAGAGCTATGTGCTGACCACTGCAGGATGCTGTGTCCCTGCTCTCCTTCACAAGGCCTTTTTAAGTAACACAGAACCTGGTGGCTGTCTTCTAGTGTGATCCTTGTGATTGTGGGTGCTCTCTGGGCAGTCTGTGGGGCAGAAGTCTCTGCTCAGGCTGATGTAGATCACTGGGCTACCATCCCTGTGACTGAAATAGAGAGTGAGTTGGCCTGCCTGCTTCTGAGCTCTTACTGCCTATGGTTGTGAACCACAGGCACTCACTCCCTCCTGCAGGGATTTCTTTGAGGTGGTGCTAAGCACTTGACGGCCATCTGCAACTGTGGGACCTGGTAATGGAAGTTCTTTGTGAGCCATCTGCAACACAGAAGCTTCCATCCTGGCTGGTGCAGCCCACCGTGGTTTTACCAGTCACCGTGGTGGGGGAAGGGTATCAGTTGGCCCATCTTTGCCTTAGCTCTGTGGAGGCTGTGGAGTACTGGGTCAGGGCTAGCATTCCTGGGAGTGATGAGCTCTCAGGCCTGCTCACCCCACTCCTCTTATCCACAGTGAGGGAGAGGGCGTTTCCGTAACTTTCAGCTAGCAGAAATCCTTCTATAAGTTTCTTCTAGATGGATAACTGAGATGACCCATTTTAGAGGTATTCCCTCTGGTTTTATTTGTTGCTCTCTGAAGGTGGGGTGAAGCTGTGCTGATTTGTTTTCTTCTGTGAGGACTGGCTAGTTGTGGACTCCACAAAACAGCTGCCAAGCCCAACGTAGGTTTGAGTTCACAGTTCAGGATTAGCTGCTTGCTGTCCTTCACTGTCACCCTGCTCCTGTTGTGCTTTAAGTTGGTCTGCTTTTCTTTCCAGCTGTTGTTAAAGAAGTAAACTTATGTGCTTTTCCTCTTCCTTTTTCTCTCTTTGGTACTTCTCCCCTCTGACCCCACCATGCTCAGGGTTCAAGGTCAAGGAATTCTGTCCTTATTTTCTACTCCAGTAACCAAATTCTAAATCTCAAACTGTCCAATATTGAATTTTAGAGTGTTTACTCTGTCACCCACCTTCTGGTCAGTTCTTTAACTGCTTCCTTTCTGAGCTGTCAAGGGGTTGAGGGTTATTGCATAGATTACTCCACCGTCTTCATCTTTCTGATTTTCTTTAAGTCCTAAAATATGTCATGTCCTGGCTTTCAAGTTTCCCAGCGTTCTAATAGATCTTCCAACACCTGCATGGCAGAACAATCTGGGCTTCCTGGGTATAGGAGAAGGAAATGGATCTCAAGAACCTAAAAGGAGCCTACCTAATATAATAAAGGCTACATATGAAAAACCCATAGCCAACATCAGACTAATGGGAAAAAACTGAAAGTATTTCTCTAAAATCAGAAACAAGGCAAGGATGTCCACTCTCACCACACCTATTCAATAGAGTATTTGAAAATTTATTCAGACCAATTAGGTAGGGAAAAAAAAAAGGGTACAAATAGGAAAGGAAGAAGTCAAATTATCACTCTATATGATTCTATACTTAGAAATTATATGATTCTATAGTTAGAAAACCCTAAATATTCCACCAGAATTCTTCTGTAGATAATAAATTTAGCAAAGTGGCAGGATACAAAATAAACATATGAAAGTTAATAACTTTTCTTTAACCAATAATGAATTCACTGAAAAAGAAACCAGAAAATAAATCCCATTCACATTAGGAATAAACCTAACCTAGGAGGTGAAGGACCTCTCTACAAAGAAAATCACAGAATGATGAAATGATAAATTGAGAATTGAAGAAGACACCAGAAGATGGAAAGATCTCCAATGCTCATGGATCAAGAGAACTATATTATTAAAATGACCATATTACCAAAAATGATCTATAGATTCAGCACAATCTCCATCAAAAATGATCTATAGATTCAATGACATTCTTCACAGAACTAGAAAAAACAGTCTTAAGAATTATATGGTAGAATGAAGGACCTAGAATAGCCAGAGTAATCTTGAGAAAGAAGAGCAATGGTGGAGGTATCATAATGTTCAATTTCAAATTACTGCATAACTATAGTAAGAAAATCAGGACTACACTGGCATAAAAACAGACAAATGGAATTGAACAGAATACACAGAGACAAACTTGCAAAGTTGTAGTCATCTGATTCTTGGCAAACATGCCAAAAATGTACTGTGGACAAAAAGCAACCTCTTTAACAAATGATGCTGTGAAAACTGGATACCAGATGCAGAAGGTGGAACTAGATCCTTGTCTCCTGCCCTGTTTAAAGGTCCACTAAAAAGGATCAAAGATCTAGGTATAATACCAGAAAATTCACAATTGTTAGGAAAAAAACAGAGGGGAAACCCATTAACATGTAGGCAAAGGCAACAGCTTCCTAAATAGGACCCCAATAGCATAGGAAATAATAGCAAGAATCAACAAATAGCATTGCATAAAATCAAAATGCTTCTATACAGCAAATGAAACAAAAAGTGAAGAGAGCCTATAAGACAGAAGAAAATCTTTGCCAACTACTCTTCTGACAGAGGATTAATATAAAAAATATATAAAAAACTAAAAAACCTGAACACAAAAAATCCCAAATAATTCATTCAATAAATGGGCAAATAAACTGAACAGACACTTCTCAAAAGAAGTCAATAATTATATGAAAAAAAATTTCAACATCCTTAGCCATTAGGTAAATCCAAATCAAAACTACACTGAGATTCCATCTCACTCTAGTCAGGATGGCAGTCGTCAAGAATACAAGTCACGAATGCAGGCAAGGTTGTTGGGGGGAAAGGAGCTCATATACACTGTTGGTAGGAATATAAATTAGTATAACCACTGTGGAAATCAGAATGTAGATTCCTCATAAAACTAAAAATAGAATTAACAAAGAGCTATACCACTTTTTGGTATTTAACCAAAAGAATTAAAGTCAGTAAACTTCAGATACACACGCCTACCCTTGTTCATCACAGTACAATTCACAATAACCAGATTATGGAATCAACCTAGGTGCCTGTCAACATGGATAAAAAATATGTGCCATCTATATACAATGGAGTTTTATTCAACATAAGAAAGAATCAAATTGTGTCATTTTCAGGAAAATGTGTGGAGCCAGAGGACATCGTGTTATGCAAAATGAGCCAGACTCAGAGAAAGAAGTATCATGTTCTCTCTCATAGGTGGCAGCTGGAGGGAAAGGACTCATGAGTAGAAGGAAGGTCAATAGGATGGCAGAATGGGAGCCATGAGGGAGGGAGGGGGCAAAATGGGGCAGTGCAGTCAATCAGATTATGTTCTGAGCACATACAATAGGCCACAATGAAACCCATCACTCTATAATTTATACGTACCAATGAAAAAAGAAACCTCAGATCTCGCTCATCCTGCACAGCAAGGGAGCAGTTAACCCTATGGAGGTTGAGTCAACTGTGAAAATGAAGGTCATTTTGAAATAATAAGAAATAAAGACAAAAGACATGAAAGATAGTTTAGCAGTGGGGGCCCAGTGGGTGGATTAGACCTGATGGGTCTGACCTCTAACAGAGAAAGGTGCCAACTCTTATCATATAGCCAAATACATCAAAGGGATTTAGTGTAAGAAAAGGTTCTTCAAGAAAAACAAGAAGCCCACAGGCCGTGGGCAAGCGCGCCTGATCATAGCCGCACTTGGGCAGCCGTTCCTCCCCCAGGCAGCTGGTGCCTCAAGGCCGCTGGGCGCACTGGTGTATCTTTCCACCTCCAGGCTACTTTCTTTACAAACACAACCACGGCTATTAATCATATTCTATTAAGAAGATATGTATTAGTTTGAACAAATTATAGTGTTAAGCCTTTCTTTTACTGAAGCTGCCTTTTGATAATGTATTACCTGAATTCTCAAGTTTTTGTTCTTGTTTTGGGTGGGGGATACTGATTGAACTCAGGCACTCGACCACTGAGGCACATCCCAGCCCTATTTTTGTATTTTATATAGAGACAGGGTCTCAATGAGCTGCTTAGCACCTTGCTTTTGCTAAGGCTGACTTTGAACTCGCAATCCTTCTGCCTCAGCCTCCCGAGCTGCTGGGATTACAGGCGTGCGCCACCGTACCCTGGACTCCACCAAAGTTGTTTTAATGTCTACTTTGAGCATATGAGAAAACAATTCCAAAATTTCTGTGTGTCATCTTGTTTTCCTTTGGTTGAAAGGAATGATGAAAATGGTCTATTATCTTTCATTTATAGATAGTAACTCTTTTATATTATACTGTGATGTTAATTATCATCACATGTAAGAGTTCATTTCTATTAGTTACAGAGCCAGAAGTGGCATTGTTGGACCATAGAGTCACATGTAACTTTAGAAGATACTGCCAGTTTTGCAACGTGCAATTGATGCACTTACAAGGCCACCAGCAATGCAATGCAAATCTCCATATTCTTACCAACACCTTGTTCGATGTTGTTTTAACTACTCTAGTCTGGTGGAATGTACTGGTACCTCATTATGGTTAATTTGTATTTTCAACTACTGATGTTGAGCGTTTTCCTATTCTTCTTCTAATATTTCTTTAATAACTCCAATCTAGCTTTCATCTCAATCACTCTAGTGAAACCACGTTTGTCCAGAAAATGGCCTTCATATTGTTAAATCAGTTCTCAGTTCTCATTCTCTTAACCTCCAAAACCACACACTTCTTGTTTTCCTCCTGCCTCATTGACTCTTCTTTCTCAATCTTTTTACCAGTCCCTCCCAATTCCTAGCATTTTAACATTGATTTACCCTATTGCACTTCCCCTCCTTCCAGCCCCAACCTCTTGATCCCCTTTACCTCCCTTTTTCCTTTGTATATCAATGTGACTATTTTTAATAATATAAAATCTGTTTTTCACCACCCTCTATTATAAAAAGAATAAGCTCCATGAAGGCAGAACATTTTGTCTCTTTTATTCCTCGATATATTATCTGTGCTAGAACAGTCTCTGGCACACAGCAAGTACTTGATAAGTATTTAATGAATAACTGAGTGTTTGAATGAATGGATGAAACAATGGGGGACATGGTGTTTTGGTCAGCTTTTTCACTGCTGTGACTTAAGAACCCAAGCAAAACAATTGTTCGAAAAAAGTTTATTTGAGGGCTCACAGTTTCAGAGGTCTTAGTTTATAAAAAGCCAGCTCCATTCCTTGGAGATGGAGGTGAGGCAGAACATCATGGTGGAAGAGCAGAGGGAAGCAGCTCACATGGTGATCAGGAAACACAGAGAGAGAAGTCTCCACTTTCCAGATATGAACATATGCCCCATAGCCACACCCCCAATGAGCCACTTCCTCCAGCCACATCCCACCTGCCTCCAGTTACTACTCAGTTAATTCCTCCAGGGATCAATGTACTAATTAGGTTAAGGCTATAACACAATCATTTCTCCTCTGAACCTTCTTGCATTGTCTCACACATGAGCTTTTGGAGGACACCTCACATCTAAACCATAACACATGATAAGAGGCACTGGAAAGCTATATATTCTTGTATATTGAATTTCCCTAGTATAGACAAAGCCCTCTTTGGGCTGGAACACTGGATTTTATATATGACTTGCATCATGAAAGTTCAAGTTTCAGAGGCAGGTTTAGTCTTTGGACAGAGGTGAATGAAGAGTAATAAAATCCTGACAAACATCTGGTTTGGGTTTATGTGGAAAGTGTCAAGGGGTCCTCAAAGAGAAGCACACAAAATAACTATATAATCCATTTACACTGAGAAAGTGTGTAGTGTGTAGTGTGGCAACACTGACATCACATAGCTTCTAGTCCTACCAGGAGATTCCAGGGAACAACAGCTGTTGAATTAGTAGCTAGAGTACAGCTGGAGCCAGCTACCAATCTGGCCTGAACCTGGGTGATATCATAAAGCTAGTTAGTAACCTCGATCCAAGTGTCTGTGGCCAGATCAGTCAAACTGAACTGTTTGAATAAACTGAAGTTCAGTTTGAACCGTAAAACTGAAAAACAACACAAGGAAAGGCCAAAGTCAGCACAAGCTTGGTAGTGTCTGTTAAATAAATACATGAAAAAAAAAAAAAACCCCATACAGAAACCTGCAAAGAGCACTTGACTTTGGCCTAAGGCAGACCCAGGGAGTGGAGGACAGGTGAGAGGTGCAGGCTTATGTCAGACCCAGAGCAAGCTGGATGGCACACAGGATGTTTGGTGAAGTTTTCCAGTTGTTTGGGGCTCTGAGTTCCTGCAGGGCAGACTGCAGCTGGATCTCTGAAAGACATGTGCAGTGTCAGGTGCCATGCTGGCTGGATGCCACCCACAGAGGCAGGTTTCTAGAATCTTGCTGAAGCCCTAACTCTGTAAGACAAAGAACAAAATAAAGTGATGCAGAGTGCTTTGCTCTCAGAGCTGGAGACTATTTCCAAAGTAAGATGAGTTAATTTCCAAGATTTTTGGCCATTGGACAAATTTTTCAAAGGTGATAGATGTTGGCTCCCCAAGCCTCTTCCTCTAGAAGTTTAAAAGAGACATTTTGGTCAATAAACTACTACACGAATGTCTCCATTCTTGAGTTATTGAATATATTTTGTCTTGTGTGATGTACTTTTATTCTTCTGTAATTACATGGAGTTATGGAGACCTTGGTTTACCCATCTCTAAATGTCCCCACATGTACCCCTGCCCCACCACTACCTCCACATAGTCAATAGTGTCTTGAACATGATAGGAAAACCAAAAGTGTTTTTGGAATTAAGTGGAACTTCCCTCAAATGTCCGAGAAATCTTACTGTCCTTAGGGCATTTCTCAACTATGCTGTGGTGGGATTTCCTCTCTGCCGTACCAGGACAGTTACACCAAACTGATTTGTTCATACTTTCTGCCTGGGCAACTAGAGTGACCCTTTTGCTGACCTTGAAATGTTTGTCACAATCTCTTAAATAAGATCCTTGTATTTCCCATGGGACAAATAAATTGGGTTTATTAATAATTGATAGTTGGACTTGAAAATATTTGTGTAGTAAACACAGCCAGAATATGTTCCGTGAGCCTCAAACACCTCTCTGCAATCATTAAAAGCATACTGTGTGAAAATAAGCAAACATGATCCTCATTCTGGTGTTCAGTAAAAATAATGTACTACATTTGGTTTAAATTACTCAACTGCTTTCAAAGTGATTATGAACTATAAACTACCATGGCCATGGAACTGAACTGGAGCCCCCACGCCCCCAGCTGGTTTTCAGCTGTGAATCAGGTCATGGCCTGTGTGAGAAGAAAGCACCAGGCAGAGCATGGTGAGGGTCTCTTCCCCAGTGTGACCACCCACAGTGAGTGATGGCTAGTCTGCTGGAATATGATTTCCTTTCTACATACCATCTCTTTTCTTGAAGACGTACTCCTTTTTAAAGTGCTTGCACTTGTGTTTCATCATGAGTATTTGATAAGATAGCAGTGGAGGAGAAAGAGGAGCAGGTAGAAAGAAAGCTTGGAATATTAACAAAACTCCTGAGGATCATAGATTCTCTCCTTGGCAGGAAGTGATTAAAGACACTGAAGATGATTAAATGATGAAGACATATGATATGGAAGTCATTTGTCCTATTTTGCAATTTTACTAACTGAGGCTTTCTTTCACATGGGTTGCTGGGCCCTTTTCTTTTTTTCCCTGTGCATTGAATGAACAGTGCCATCTATGTTGAACTCCGAGGATGAACATTTTGATTGTTAATCTTTTGTATCAACTTGTCTGTGCTGCATCATCATATATTTGGTTAAATGTCAATCAACCTGACTGACAACTAAGTATTCTGTGAATTCAGTTGAAATTTTGCCTGGCTGGCTAGGTTTAGCATCTATGGTGATTAACAAGGAATATTACTGGGACCAAACTGATCTATTTACAAGTTGTGTTATTTTTTGGATGTGGAAAATATTTTTCTTAAACCTGTACTTTATTTTTCCTTTCAAAACTAAGGTATTCTTTCTTGATTTTAATTTCATTAATAATACTTAAATAATGGTTCTTTGAGCCCACTTGTCTGTACTCCTTCCTCTCTTCTTTTTTCATTAATTTTTGGTTTGATATGTACTCTCTGTTAAGTAACCAGAGTTTGAGGGAAACTCTCCTTAGAAGGTGAGAAGATATAACAGAATATGTAAAACTGAATCTTGAACACCACCTTCCAGCAAGGATATTCTTTGATTCCATTCTGTGCTCTTATCTGGTGGCAGAAATTTTCATGTCTTTCTTTCAGTCTCTCTCTCTCTCACAATATATTGTTATATATATATGTTCACATAATAAATAATTATACTATAACATGTTTTATATGTCTTACAATTACATATTTATGTATTACTCTACATTTTCACTCTCTTTGATCTCATATACAAAATAGGATTGCATGTACATATAACCTACACACATTCCCTCCTATTTTAAATCATCTCTAAATTATTTATAACACCAGTACAACATAAATGCTATGTAAATAGTTGTTAGGCTGTGTTGTTTAGAGTATATTGACAAAGTCTGTACACGTTCCACATAGATGTGGTTGAAATTTTTAAAAAACATTTTTAACCTACAGTTGATTGAGTCTGGATGCAGAACCTGTGCATATGGAGGAGAGTGGCTGAACTGATTTTTTTATTTGATTCTTTATAACTGATAGGGAAAATTTTCCATTTATAATATTCTTTTTCTGAGTTGTTAGAAAAACTTTTTAAAGGTTCTTCAAAGATCTAAATTAAAGTTTTATTGGATTTACATTGAATTTGTAAATATATATGAAGTGAACTGGTGTCTTTGTGATATTAAGTTATCAAATCCAAGGTTTTAAAATACCTCTCCAGTTGTCCAGGTCATCTTCTAGAAGTCCTGGATATGCTTGAGTAAGTTAACTCTGGTAACATTTTGTTGTTGTTAGTGAGACAGAGATAGTTTTAAAATCACAGTTTTATTTGATCACTACTGATGAAGAAACAAGCTCTTTATTTTTTCAAACTAGCCTTGAATTCAGCAAGCACACTGAGCTATTCAGATTTCCGAGTTGGTATGTACTTCTGTTGGTTTCTTCTAGGTTAATAATCGAATCACTTGCAAATCATTACTTTCATCCCTTTTCTTCTAATCATTCAATTTTTTTGTTTTTTCTTTCCTGTTAACATTCACCAGCATGACTCGGGCTGTTGGAATTCAGCATTTTCTTATTCCCAGTCTTTAATGGGATGTATCTAAGTTTTACTCATTATTCATAAATGTTTTCTCTAAATTTTTGGCATACAACTTTTATCAAAGCTAAGGAATTTCTTGGATATTTCTAATTTTTTAAGTTTTTTTAAAAAAATTAGAAATCCTTTAGGCTCATAAAATGAGTCCAGCAACACTACTCCTTTCTTATTATCTGGAACAACAGATACATAACTTAAATGGAACCTGGGGTCCTTTTCATTATAAGGAGTTTGGGCTCTCAGGGGAGACACAGACTGTTTCACTATTCCAGTCATAATGCTTGTTTAAATTCAGTACTGCCTAGTATTGTCTCGAGTCTTCTCCTTTGGGAGGATGGTACTTGGTCTTTTCAGCCTTTATTTTTTTTTTTTTTTTTTCCATAAACCAAGAGGATTCATACTAAAAGAAGAACCTACTATTATTGTTGCACAAGACAAGGTTGAATCTTCAAGGAGTAGACAGGAATTCTAAAGCCATGTCTTGCTAAGGTCATTTTTTGTTGTTGTTTTATTGTTACATGTAATTAATTACCTGGAGGGTCAACAGTAAGAAGTGGAGGTGAGCATACAAGAAGGAGGAATGTAGTATAAGTTTTAGCAGTCAAAATATTGACAGGGAAACAACAGAGTTGACTTAAATGCTTCTCCCTCTTGACTAAATGTATGATAGGTCTACTTCCAACTCTAGGTCCCCGTCTCCCTTTTCTTAGAGCTTGTTCTTGAGAAAATGTAATTTCTTTCTTTAACCCTGTGAGACACAAATGTTTGTAAAAGCCTCTTGCCAGTTTTAAAGCCCAAGTATGTCTTTCTCAAGACCTTGGAAGCTGCCCCTTTGATAGATGATCATCAAGGAAGACAGCAGCACAGTTCCCAGCTTCTGTTGGGGGTTAGGAGCCTAACTTCAGTGGCTACCATGCTCTAGCTTGCAAAGCTACCTCCTGTCATGAAAATATGATACATTTATTTTTTTCTTTGGATAAAGTCAATTAGCAAACACAGCCTATGGCTTCCCTCAGACTTCTCAATGTTTTTCTACTAGCTCACTCACCACTTAAAAATCTTCCCACCCTTCATTTCAGCAGAGCTGAGCTTATATTGAATTCTGGTCTCTTTCCTCTATTGTAAAAGTTTTCAATAAAGCCTTCTTTGCCTGTTTAACTTTATTGCAATTTTTGCTTTGACAGAAATAAAGATGGTTAGATGAAAATGTTTGGATGGAAAAAAGTGTTTTAGTTGAACATTCTAAATTTTCCAGGAGGTCACAGTGGAGTCTCATGAAGAGCAGGAGATATTTAAATGGCCTGGATGGATGGATGGATGGATGGATGGATGGATGGAAGAAAAGAGAAGAGAAGAGAAAAGAAAAGAGGGAAGGGAAAGGAAGGGAAGGGAAGGGAAGGGAAGGGAAGGGAAAGCTCAAACTCCTTCCCTCTACCATCCCAGATGGTCTGGGACAAAACTTTGAAAGAAGAATGAGGTTATAGCTCAGGGGTAGAGCACTTGTCTAGTATGCACAAGGCTGCAGGTTTAAACCTGGCACTAGGAAAACAAAACAAAACAAAGCAAACCTTCGAGAATTATAAATGTACTAGGAAAATAAAACAACAGCCCTCAACTTTTCTCTGACAAATGTATTGGCTCTGAAAAGATGTTTATGATTTATTTTCTTAGCCTTCATTTTCCTGGCAGCGAGCAAGATATTCTGTAAAAGAGAATGCATATGGAAGAGCATGTGCATGGAAACAGAAAAGGGAGGCATCCCTAATCTTCCCCAAGCCTAGAATATTCTCACCCATCCCTATTTCCCCACCACGTGGTCACCAGGGGAATCCCTACTTACCTTTCCAAATCAGCTCGAGCATTTTCCCTTCTGTAAAGCTTTCCTAGAAACCTTACACCTGACTCTAGACTACCTTTATCTACCTCTATCACTGTAGAGGTGTTACCACATGGCAATTAGTTCCTATGTCTGGGACTGTGTTATTTAGATCTGTAGCCTGGCACACAACAGATTCTCCATAAGTGTTTTTGAGTGATAGGTTGATTTAACATTCTCATTTTCAACCAAAGAGCAAGGTTTGGGACATGCTCTCAGGATTTCATATTTGAGTTTATATCACAAAGTTACCTCCTATTAATATTGCTTTGTCCAGGAAAAGGTACATTACACAATTTGACATTCTGTGAGAACCCTACCACCTCACCTCAAGGTCCTACATGGCACCATTCACAACTTTTGTGCAGCTGAGAGTAATGAGTTCTTCATAGCTCTCAAGGCACTGAAAGATAAAACAAAAGGATATGATCAACTTTATTCATGAAAGTAATATGTTTTGAGTTGTTTCACCGTTGGTGAGATGAGTTTAACATAATGGAAAGAATTTAAGGAATAATTGTCTCTCTGGAAGAAGGCAGAAGTCAAAAGGCAAAGACATTTTCTTGTTAGGTGATGTTCTCTTTACCCCATTGTTTCTCACAGGTAAAACTAAGAACTAGCTGGCTTAAATGCATTTTAGCATGGTGCACTATTAAAGCCAAAATCAAGATTTAGGACACCCTTAAAATGTTTTTTCTTCCCTATTTCTTGTTTTCTGCCAGCCAATTGATACATCAGGAATTATCATCAACAAGCATTTACTAAGTTAGTATCTATATAACCCAGGCATTGATAATACAGAGTATTTGACCCTGTCAAAACTGAGAAATCTATTTGAAAAAAAAGACCAAGGAATGAATATACCACATTGCTCTATAATTCCAAAAATATAGATCTTCCAGATTAATTCTTTTAATAATATTCAAGATCCAATTTTAAGTAATCTCCAGATTTCTCTTTATGATACTGAGGTTGCAGAAAGAACACCAAAGATAGAGAGCATTCCACTGGCTCTGAAGATAAACCTTGATTGACAGTGGTGTTGAGATGATACTTTCTCTGCTTACATTTATCTCCACTCCCTTTATTCTTACTCTATAAATAATGCCATTTACACCACAATGGAAGTATAAAAGGGAGGGGAAAGACTGAAGAAAGAGTTTCTTTAGATCATTGCCAGACCTGCTGAGTCAGTAAGTCTAGGGTAGGTTTCTCAATCCCCAAAGAACCTGAGCATGCCAATCGCCCACACTTGTCTCAAGTGGCTAAACTTGCAGATGGAACTACACATCATTCCTTTACATTTCACCATTGGTGAGATGGGTTTAACCAAATGGAAAGACTAGTACTCTCTAAGCATGAGAGATAGAGGGGATAGGGTATAGGAGATCAATGCTATTAGCTTACTGGTAAACAACCAAGTGTATTTGCTTTTATTGTGGCTATGAAATTCTCATAGCCCCTGTTTCAATGTTTTAATAAGAGGGTGCACATAGAAGTACTTCCAGCCATACTGAGCCTACATACGGAAGGTACACATCCATGTCCATTGGTGCTGCTATAACAAAGCTTCTACCCCTGGAAGGTCTATTTTGGTGAGGTCTATTCTCTGATTCCAAAATGGGGCCAGATTGCTGTATCCTCATGCGAAAAAAAAAATAGAAATAGAAGGGCAAGAGGGCCTAATGCTCTGTGAAACCTCTTTTACGAAGTCCTTCATTCCATTCACTAAGGCTCCACCCTCAGGACTTTATTAGCACTTAAAGGTCTCAATTTTTTTTTTTTTTTTTTTCCCAGTGACTCTTCCGATCTCTATTGGTTTTTGTGCGGTGCTGGGGATTGAACTCAGGGCTTTGTGCTTGTAAGGCAAGCACTCTACCAACTGAGCTATGTCCCCGGCCCTAAAGGTTTCAATTCTTAAAAGTATCACCCTTGTAATGAAGTTTCAACGCATAAATTTAAGAGGGGATATACACTTTCAGAGCATAGCAGTAAGGTTATTTTTATCTTGCAATCTTCCTTTGTCATTAATTCTGAGTATTAAACACTGCTCCACATCACAGGTGGGAAAACAGAGAAGCTAAGCTTGGCAACACATTAGGGTCATGTGTCTGATGATTTCCTCCACTTTCCCTCTTTCTGTCTCCCACACTCATTTGCCTCCTTACCTCACAAATACTTAGCAATCCCCAATTCTGCACAAATCACTGATGCCTTGCAATATTAGAAGATTTATCCACTGATTCTGATCTTGTGATTGCATAGTATTATTTTTGCTTTGCTTTTCCCACTGCTAGTCCTCTCAGGCACTGCCTCATGGAAGGCTAAGGAGTGTTTTCCCATAGTTACAAGACTCAGAAACAGACTTGGAATTTGATCACAACCCCCCAACTCCTCTCTCTGTGGCTACTGCTGATTGTGATTTAGATCATCAAACTCTTCAGTTCTGACAAATGCAGGCACATTAACAAATCTGACTATAGCTGTGTTGTTTCCTTTTATTTCTTCTTCCATCTCTTTCTTTGTTGTTAAGTAAAGCAGATTTGTATATTGTCTGGTAAATTATGCTAAAGCCTCATAAAAAGCAGTCTATCCAATTCACAAGTTCACTGGAAAAATTTAATAAATGTGTTCACTGCCGTGTTACTACACCTCAAAAACCCAATTGCTGAAAATTAATGTAAAGCAAAACATTATAATAAAACTTCAAAAGGTAACTATGTACATTTTACCTTACATCATTCTATGGAACAGATATAACTATCCTCTAATATTAATGACTCATTGTTGTACACATTGTACTTAGGCCATTACCAAGTACCTTCACACACATCTCCTTTGAGAACCTTACACAACCTTATGTGGATGAAAGTCAGAACCTGATTAATGTTCTCTCTCTCTCTCTCTCTCTTTTTTTTTTTTTTTTGCAAGAGATTAAATACATGTGGAGAGCTTAGTAACTGAAGAGCTAAGATCACACAAGTTCCATTTGACAAATCCTGGTCTTATGCTACTAATTCTTGTTTCAAGAATAGTCTTCTTTCACAGGAATTTGGCTCTATGAGGAAGAATCAGATTTGCTTATATGTCACACAAAAAACAGCCATGCGTTACAGGCACAACTGTTAGAGGAATTTGACAGAACATTTTCTCATTATTAAAGCAACCATAAGCAAAAGTGAAATGCCAAGTTTGTCTTTGGGGATCCTATTATTCTCCTTCATCCTTTCCTTTCTGTCTGACCTTCTTGTCTCCCTTTCAGATGCCCTTTGGCCTTCTGCTTATTTCACACTATTATAGTTATCAAAAAAGAACAAAAAATTTTCTAAGATCAACTTATTATCATCTGACTGTGTGAAAAACATAAAGGAATTGCCATAAAGGACAACCCATGACCACCTCTTAGGGACACACAGGGCTTTTTCCTTTCAAGGAGTTTTACACATACATATCTGTTTGTGCATGTGTTGAAAGGAAGGTTGAAGGAATGGAAGTTGAGTTGAGGGATGTTCCTCACCTCCAGGCAAAGTTAAATCTTTAAATATTATTTCTATCCCTGAAAATTTTGGTAGTTCGTTTATTCAACATTTATAAATGGAATAATTTTTTAAATACCCACTCTGTGCCTGTCCTGTGATTTAGGAATCCAGTAATACTCTTCAGGCCATAGAGCTTAACAGACATATAGATGAATAATTGCAGCACAGAGCGATGAAAGCATACTAATGTAGGTAAATGCAGTCTCTCATAGTGGCCCAAAGGAGGAAGTGAGTGGAAATGAGATGGAAATCAGCAAATGCTCCTCAAAGATATTTTAGTTGGACTTCTCAGAAAGAATAAAACTTAAAGAGCCAGTCATTTCAGGCAGAGAGAATAGCACTAACAAAGGCACAAAGACCTGACACAAATTGACTCATAGACTGTAAGTAGTCCAGTGGGGAGGGTGGAGTGCTGATGGGAAGACAAAGAGTAGTAGGCATCGTGGTGAGATGTGTAGGCCAAGGGTGGTTGGATTCATGTTGTTTTGTCTGCTCTTTTCCCTTCAGGTGATAATATAACCCTAATTTTCTTTGGAGAACCCCATTTCCCTGCTTCTTGTGGTCTCAGTTGGACTGTCTTTCATGGCAACCTCCTGGGGATAGACAGTGACCCAAGCTGCCCAGTATGGGGCTATATCCCCCTTACCATAGGGATTAGTTCAAGGCACATGGCCCAAACTAGGCCAATCAGAGTCTTTCTTAAGATTTGATGTATGGGGCACAGTAATCCCAGTAATCCCAGTGGCTCAGGAGGCTAAGGCAGGAGGATCAGGAATTCAAAGCCAGCTTCAGCAAAAATGAGGCACTAAGCAACTCAGTGAGACCCTGTCTCTAAATAAAATACAAACTAGGGCTGGGGTTGTGGCTCAGTAGTTGAAAATATAAAAATAAAAAAAGATTTGATATATGAAAATTGGGATGAATGAATAATTTTCATTCCTTTGGAATCTTGAACTTCATGGGTCATGAAGTTTTAGTTACCTTCTGTGGCTGGGGGGCAAACACAGAAAAAAGTATAATCCAGAGCTCTGGTGATATTACTTGAAATCTGCATTCAAAGTTTCTGGGCAATCCCTGGGCTCTCAAGTGACTCTACTTGAGCCACTTGGAATTGAATTCCCATTACTGTGACCAAAAACGTCACATAAGTGTTAAACTATGTTGAGTACTTTGGAATCTGGACAATGAATGAATATTTGACAAGTTTAAAGCAATGGATCAATTCATGTTTTAGGAAGCACATACTGGAAACAGTGTGAGGAATGCACAGGAGTAATGCAGGGTCTATTAGTGAGTCCAGTTATGAAGCCAGTATAATAAAACAGAAGAGATTAGGCCTGAACTAAGGCAATGGTATTAGACATGAATAAAAAGTTTTAAGAGACAACTGGGTAAGAAGTATGAGGTGTGGGAAGGATTGAGGGAGATTCTTCCATAGACTTTTTAGATTAAGTGGTTTTTAAAAAATTTTTTAAATTTTATTTGTTCTAATTAGTTGTACATGACAGTATAATGCATTTATACATTTTAAATAGAGAGTAATCTCTCATTTTTCTGATTATACATATGTCAGAATCACATCAATCATTCAATCATACATGTACACGAGGTAATCATGCCTGTCTCACCCTACTATTGCTTCTTTACCCAGACCCCTCATCCTCCCTTCACTCCTCTCTACCTAATCTAAAGTAACTCTATTCTTCCTACCCTCCCCTTATTGTGAATTAGCTTCCACATATCAGAGGAAACATTTGGGCTTTGGTTTTTGGTTTGGCTTATTTCACTTACCATGATATTCTCTAACTCCATCCATTTACCAGCAAATGCCAGAAGTGTTTTTTGTTATTTATTTATTTTGTGTGTGTGTGTATGTTGAATTAGCCAAAAGAGGGAATCTAAGAGAGAAATATGGAAGTGGGAGAGGTAAGTTCCTTCAGGGAACTTAAAGAATTTTGTGGATCACGTCCATGCAGAGAAAATCCAAGTAGCAATTGGTTTTTCAGTTCTGATGCTTAGGACTGAGATCTGGGAGGTCCAGATTTGGAAATTAGCTCTCAAGAGGATGACACCAGAAGCTTTTGGAAAAAGATTACACAGGAAGTGAGAAGACCGAAGCTGAATCTGGAGAATGACAGCCTTTGAGGGGTGACCTATGATGGGGACTGGAGAGGAGAGGTTGGAGAGGTGTGAGAGAGATTCTGAAAGAGTAATGCCCCAGAAGTTGAGCTCTTGAGCTATTGAAGTGCTCAATAACACACTACCACAGAAGGTCAAGCAATGTAAAGACGATGAAATACACTTTATTTGACTATTTGAAAAACTTGAGTACCTGGAATCTGAGCACATTTAAGAGAGTCCTGGGCCAAGAAGGCAATCTTTTAAATAGTGTAAATAAGAGGAAGTGTGTCCATCCAACTATTCCTTTTCAGAGTTTTTAGATATAATGTTGAGACCTAAACACTGTAATTTGTTGCAGGTTGTATCACATGGAGACCATGACAGGATTTCACAATGTTTAGTTTTTTTTATTATGAGGTCTATATTCTAACATGGGAAATATCTTGCATATGGGGATGTAAGTCATAGGTAATTTCAGAAACTCAGAAGACACATCCTCCAGAATTTTCTAATTGCCTTATTTGTGTATAACTAGATTGCTCTTCCTGCCTTTCATTCAGGGTCAATGCTTGAATTCTGGTCAAATAACAATTTACAAGCCAGAGAGGTGTGATTTTCTAGGTTTGGCTCCACCTAAGTTCATTGGGCTAGGAGTTAGGATGGGGTTTGTTGGTGTGTGACTTGACATCCCCCTGAGATCTTGTGTGTATGGATCACACAGCCCCTGAATTAGATGGCTGGCTAAGAAGATCTAGTTATGAAAGCATTTTCAGTACACTCTAAATAACTCTGGATATAACAAAATGAATGGAAAGTGAAGAGAAGAGAACAGATAAGAGAAAAGAATAGAAGAAGTAGAAGAGAAGGACAAAAAAGTAAAAATCAAAATGGCGTCCTCACTATCAGAGTGCCTTCTTGGGATCGCATTTGGAAAAGTATCTGAAACCAAGGCCTTTACAACAGAAATCTGCTTTACTTTGGCCTGACTAGATAGCTCCCTGCCCCTCTCAACTTAGCATAGGAAATACAGAGAAGGAAATAAAGGGCTTGCTGCCCTTAAGTCACCTAGCGGCCTCATGTCATGGGATCCTAAACCATCCTAAGTATACTGGCCACTGTACCACTTGCTTACTGGTTCAACCAACCAGCCATGAGATATGTATTTATTAAACTACTTTAGGCCAAGTACTGTACAGGTACCTATAGATAAAGGCTTAGATTTCATCCTATAGAAGCTCAGGACCTATCTTTATATTTTACTTCCTTGAGCAGACTTTGGAGCTTATAGCCTTCCTCTTTTGCTGAACAAGCTCTGTGGCCTTAGACAAGCCCCTTGCCCATGCTGTGCTTCCATTTGCTTATCTGCAGAATGGGCGTGATACTTCTGGTTTTCTTGAAGAGTCATTGTTGAAGACTAAATGAACTAACATGTGAAGCACAGGGCCCAGCACCTAGCACATACTAACACTCAACTACTTGCTCTCATTTTTACCATTCTAAGGGACTTTTTCTTGGAATTTTTGCCTGAGACTAGAATTTTATCTAGTCTGACTGAATGAAACTGTTTACAGGCGCTGTAACAGAAAGCCCCACACTGGGTCACAGGTTCCTGAGAAATCCTCATCCTGGCCATGCCTGGGCAAGTACGACTTCATGTATCTCGACTTCTGTACTCCCTGTGGTTGATTAGGAAGTGAGAGCTTCCAGAGCACCTCCTGCCATTGCCAGTGGTAAGTTTCCTTCTCGTTTCAACAGTGTTTTCCCACGTGTCACATCCTCAACTGTGATGCTTTTCTCAAGACAGATCACAACAGCAGCCCTTATTCTCCAGATGTGAGCTCCTGCTTGGGTGGCATGTTTCCGATCATTGAGGCCAAAGAGTCTCATGATCAAAAACAATATTGTGGGACACCAATGACCCTTAAACCCTCATTTCCTGCCTCAAATGGGTCCAGGGAATTCCAGTAAATTCACAAGTATATAATGAACTTTTAAGGTTAGAAAAATGCTCCATTCCTTTGTGAAGTTTACCAGTCTCCATGCAAGTGAAGCACACTGACCTCATTTAGAGTATGATAGATACCAGAACTGACAAAGGCAAAGGATAGAACAGGCCAGACAAGGGCTGAATGGGATGGCCACATGCTTTGATGTACAGCCTACCTCTTATTAGGAACCTTGAAGATCATCCTTGTTCATCTGTCTGACTCTGAGTAGGATTTCTTTTCCTTAGCAACTTCATAAAAATGGGAATTTCAACAGGACAGCTGTGAGCAAGCTGTGACAGGTACTCATAGTGAGCAAGTGACTCTCTGGGGTTATACCCCTCGTTATCCCCACCCTGGATACTTCTGCAACTTTCTGCAGACCTGAGGCTCTACCTCTCCACCAATTCTAGTTGTCTGATGGTGCAGTCTGCTACAGAGTCAATCAAGGAAGCATCTATAGGGTCCAGTTGTAGCCCTAGTATTATGTACCTTATATAATGGACCTAAAAGAATTCTGCGACTTAGTCCGTTCTGTGCAGTTTGAAAAACAAAGTAAACAAAGTAAACATAGTCCCCCAAAATTACTTTTTTTATTCTAAAGAACGTAATGCAAACTTTCTTGGTGGGAGTCCAGAAATAGAGGAGTTCAAGATGAACTTCAGTGATGTGGTGGAGAGGATACAGAAAAGAACTGCCAGCCAAATTTTGGAGATGAACAGTTTTAGAGGAGGGAAGGAGAAGAGGGTGTTCCAAATAGTGGAACTGAAAAGTCGAAGTGTGCAGAGTGGTATGTGGGACTGGGGAAGGGGAGAAAGGAAGGAGAGAGACCTCATGATGAGAGAGGAAAGTTTTAGGAAATTAGATTGCCTTCCCTCAGATTCTAACCATCCTTCACTGTGCATTGGACTCTGTGAATTCCAAGGATGTCTTTTGAAAGAGGCAACTGAGAGTCCTGTTCAAGGTGGTGCGTGAAGCCAGACACTTATGTTTTCCTTCTTATTGTGGGGTAGGGAAAACCTCACCTTCTTACACTCTTTCACTCACCCACTGCTCATCATCAAGAGGAGTTGCCCACACCAAGGAGGACAAGAGCAGACCAACCTGTGTCGGTCGAGCCAGGAACAAAGGCCGAGGCCCTCAAGCCCCTCCTGTGTCAGGGCAAGGCCTCTGTCACACTGGCCTCAGATCCCACAGGAGGCTGTTTTGACAGACACTCTCCACACTGATTTTCTGTTTCAAGACAGTAGAACCAGCATTCAGCATTCACTCCTTTGGTCTATAACTATAGTTATCTTTCAACACCTCCCCAGTGAAAGAGGCCAAGAACATCATCTTTCTTAAGATCCCTGCTTCTCAGGAAAGAGCACACAGACCTTTTCCCTCAACTACCAGAATGCAGTTTTCACTGCATTGGCATCCTGGCAAAATCCAGAAGGAAAGCTTGTGTGCATACTTCTCTGACAGGACTGTGGGATCTCTTAGGACAGGACCCTGGGCCATCTGTGCCATGTTCACCTGTGCACCCCAGAAATTAAGAGTGACTGATGCATTTGGAAAGGGGCTGGGGGCATAGCTCAGAGGTGGAGTGTGTCTGGCATTCATGGGGTCTTGGGTTCCTTCCCCAATGTCACGAAACTAATAAACCAAAACCAAGACAAAACAAATGGAAAAGGAGGAAGACACCAGAATGATTTCTAGCCATTGTCCTGAAATTCTTTCTAGGACAAAGTAGATGGAAGGAAGAAAAGGAAGGAGGGAGGAGAAAAGGAAAGACTCCATCCAACTCAGTGCCAAAGGTTAATATGTTCTTTAAATTGAAAACAAGTGAATGTCTGTATTAAATCATTTGGCATTTTTCAAAGTAGCACCTAGATCTTATGGTCACAGAAGGTAATTTTGCCAGAGAGGAGAGTGGAGGTTAAGTGATGATTCTGGATGGAGCCCCTCATCCTGCAGGATGTTTCTTAGGAATGTGGAAGTGACAGTCTATGTGCCCGTGTGACAGAGGGAAGAGCTCAGATTGGGGGAAGTGGGTGGAGGAAGGAGGTGAAAGACTTCAGAGGACTGCATTAGGTCTCACTAGAGTTAATCAAGCTGCAGAATTTTGCCACATTCAAGGAAGAGATGCTGTTTTTATCTTAAGAAAAGCAGTCCTGCTGGACACAGTGGCACAAACTGTAATCCCAGCAGCTCAGGAGGCTGAGGCAGGAGGATCTCGAGTTCAAGGCCAGGCCCAGCAAAATCGAGGCACTAAGCAACTCAGTGAGACCCTGTCTCTAAATTATACACAAAATAGGGCTGGGGTTGTGGCTCAGTGGTCGAGTGCCCGAGTTCAATCCCCACCCCACAAAGAAGAAAAGCATTCCCTCCCTCTAAATACAGAATTTGATGATTTTCTCAGAAGTTGAACACAGTGTGTAGTCTCTCCCCTGTCCAACAAAACATTTGCTGTGGAGAAGAGAGAACAGTGAGCATTCTCAAACCAGATGGGTAACTAGAGGAGAAAAAACTGAGATACTACACAGGTTTATTAAGAAAATTCCTCAAGATCCCTGAGAAGCAACCCAAATAAATTTGACAAGTCAGTGGCCTTTCCTAGAAGGCTCTGGTAAAAACATCAAGAAGATACCCCCAAGGAACTTGGATACCTCTCTCCAACAGAATCATAACCTTATTTTTCTCTCTTTTATACTTTGGACTTTAGTACTTTTATAACCAACTCAGGAGCTTACTAAAATGAATTTAACTTATCCAAACTGTTCCAGCATTTAAGGAGGACACACTATCCTTCAACAATGTACTTGGACCAATTGACAGTTCTGTCAAGGAAAGAAGAGAGGTGGACTGGTGTAGTCTAGTCAGTGGCAAAGGAAATTCCTGACGCCAATGTCCACAGATGTCTGCCTTGACTTCCCACACCACAGGAGAGCCCTGAACCCTTTTGCTTCCTAGTGCCCACTCTCCAACCATTCACCCCCCCACACACACCACACACACACACACACACACACACACACACAGAGCTCACACACACACAGCACACTCACACACCCTCATCTTGCCCCCTCTCAGCTCTCCTTCTCCTTTCCTCTCTGTAAACATCTGTAGATGGAAATGTCCACTTTGCCTTTTGTAATCAGGGTCCTCTAGATGTTTCATACAAGTACTTTCTGTCTCTTTAACCAAACTTCAAGCTCCAGACCCTTCTCTTGGAACAGTCACATGGAGGTTGTGTTGTGTTGAGCTTGTCCTAAGCACTTAGCAAGTAATGGTTGATAGATTGTTCTAGATGGAGACCCTCATCCTGCAGTTCTATTTTGCATTTCTGTCTTATGATCTTTTCTTTTTTTTTTT
>JAJEJO010005590.1:53060-100291 GCA_020662805.1 Glaucomys volans
GTAAGCTTCTTGTAATTGATTTTCCATCTCATTCATCATATTAGGGAAATTTTCTGATAATATTTCCTTGAATAGATTATTCATACCCTTGGTTTGTATCTCTGCGCCTTCCTCAATCCCGATTACTCTTAAATTTGGTCTTTTCATGATGTCCCATATTTCTTGGAGAGTTCGTTCATGATTCCTAACCATCTTCTCTGTTTGTTCAACTTTGTTTTCAAGATTAAATATTTTGTCTTCATTGTCTGAGGTTCTGTCTTCCAAGTGATCTATTCTGTTAATTATGCTTTCTATTGAGTTTTTAACTTGGTTTATTGTTTCCTTCATTTCCTTGTTTCCTTCAAGGATTTCTGTTTGTTTTTTCCTCAGAATTTCTATCTCTTTATTGAAGTAATTTTTTGCTTCCTGCAATTGCTCTATTAACTGATTATTCATAGCCTGAATCTGCTCTCTCGTCACATCATTCTCTTCTCGGATCACTTTAATTATGAACATTCTGAACTCCATTTCTGTCATTCCTTCTACCATGCTGTCTTTGGGTTCTCTTGATATGTCATCTAGGTTTAATTGGGACACTTTCTTCCCGTGTTTTCTCATGGTGTTCGTGTATCTTCCCCTCTGTTGTTTGAGGGGTGTTTGATCAAGCGGTGACCCAAGAAAGGTGCTGTCCCACTACCTCCAGGTTGGGAATGATCAATGCTTCTGGGCAGAGGCAGCCTAGTGTTGATAGACAATTAGATACAGCAAGGTGGTAGACTCCGGGCCTGGGTGTGGGCCTGGGCACTAGTTCAAGTTGGGGTGGTGTCACAGAACTGTGCTCAGTGATGGAGACACTGGGCTTGAGAGCCCAGGCTGACCTGAACTCGTCGCTGGGGGTTCAGGCAGTGGCAGGTGGTTGCTCTCTCCTGGGGACACTGTAAGCTATTGCCAAAGGCCCAAAGCTCCCTGCCAGATCACTTCAGACACTGCTGACACTGCTGGCGGCCCCAGGGAAGCTGGGGGAGTGGCGCAGAGTAGTTTCCACTCCCTGCCAGAGACTGCGTTCTCAGAGTTTCCCGGCTGGAGCTCCCCCTGACGCAGCTGGCGTCCCCAGGAAGCTGGAAATGGACCCCCACTGCCAGGGAATCCGCCAAACTCAGAGCAGTTCCACCTCCCCTGCCGGAGTCAGTGATTCCAGGGGCTCCGGGCCCACCTCTCCAGGTGCGGCTTGAGGGCCTGGGAAGCCCAAGATGGGCGCTCTCTGCCAGGTAAGCTGGGGGGAGTGGCACAGAATAGTTCCCACTTCCCGCCAGAGACTGCGTTCCCAGAGTTTCCCGGTTGAAGTTCCCCTGACGCAGCAGAAGGCCCCAGGAAGCTGGTAATGAGCCTTCTCCGCCAGTTAAGCCGCCAAAATGGCGTGGGGTAGTTCCATCTCCCCACCAGAGTCCGCGATCTCAGAGTTTCCCGGACGCCTCTGAATGCCCAGGTAGCCTGAGATGCTCGGTCTCTGCCTGGGAGGCCGCTGGCTGGTGCTGGAGCCGTGGCCAGTGACTCCACAGAGCTACTGGGGACCCGCACTCACTTGTTGGCTGTCGCAGATCCAGGTCGGTGGCTCCGAAGCAGCTGCAGGGTCAGGCGCTCCGGGATCGTAGCTGTCCGGCTCCCGGATCGTCGCTCGCTGCCCGCGGAGGGCCGAGCCCAGCCTGGCTGAGTTGGTTCTGGAGCGGCACCTGGGGACCCCTTATATGTGCTTTGAATATTAAATCTCGTTGAGAGTCATATTCCTGCTGTTTGAATCCCGAGCAAGTAGGAATCCACGGAGCAAGTAGGAATGCAGCCTTCCTCTAATCCGCCATCTTGGATCCTCTCTTATGATCTTTTCTAACACAATGACTTTCCCAAACAAAAGAGATAGTAGATTTTACCATCAATTTCCCTAATGCAGCTAAGGAAAAAGTGGCAAAACAAATTATGAGCCTGGCAATTTTCCCTAGTTGTCATCTGATTTTGTTTTCTCTCACGAGAATACATCTCCTGTGTCCTGGAAAGATTGTGTCACTAAGACTCAAAAGGCCAACAAGACATCCAAAGACTTCAGAAAGAAAACAGATGTTTCTCATATATTCTGGTGTTAACCCTGAGGGGGAAGTCTTGTGTCCTCACTGGATGGGAATTCCATTTCCTGGTGGTCACACACTGGCACTGGCAGATTCCCTGAGGACATTCCTGCCTCCTCCCTATCCCTCCTAGTGCCTTCTGATTATAAGCTGCTTCAGGCCAAATCCCAATTCCCATCCCCCCATCCCTTTTTTTTTTTTTTTTTTTTTTGCTTTTGGGTATAAGATCAATTTTATTAATGAAAAAATAATTAAATGAATTTAAAAATTGCAAGGTCCTTTCATTTTTCCTGTCATTCAACAAATATTTATTGACCCTATAAAACACTATGTTTTTCTGTGTGCTTGGGATGTACTTTAAGGGCAGAGTCCCCATGATTCAATCACTTTCATTTGACATCAGAAAAATTCGCAAATAATAGGTATTCAATATATTCACTTTTAAGTATCACATAGTTAAGATTTATTTATGGTGAGAACATTGAAAATCTGTTTTATCCAGTTTTGAGTATATATTAAGTGGTAACTGTAGTCATCACGCTGTACAGTGGATGTCTTGGACTTATTCCTCAGAGCCGGTGCTCTGTATCCTCTGACTTCGTCTTCCTAACCCCTGCCCCATAAGCCCCTTGTACCCATCATTTTCCTTACTACTTCTAGAAATTCAACATTTTGTATTCTACATATAAGTGAGGTCATGCAGTATTTCTACACACACACACATGTTTTCTTTATCCATTCATCTATGGAAGGCCATTTAGGTTAATTCCATATTTTATCTACTGTGAAGAGTGCTGCAGTTGAACATGAAGTTCAGATATCTCATGAACACACTGATCTCATTTTCTTTGGCTACATACCCATTATTAGGATCACTTATCATGTGATAGTCAGATGTTATTTTCCATAATGGATGTACAGACATATTCCCAACCCAGCATGTAAGAGTCATCTTTATTCCACGTCCTTGCCAACATTTGTTATTACTCATCTTTTAAATAATACCCCTTCTTACAGGTGTGAGGTGATATCAGATGTATGGTTTGCAGATATTTTCTCCAATTTCAGAGATTTTCTCTTTGTTCTATTAAATTGTTTCCTTTGCTGTCAGAAGTGTTTTAGTTTGATACAGTCCCATTTGCCTCCTTTTTTTTTTTTTTTTTGCGGTCCTGGGGATTAGAACCCAGGGCCTTGTGCTTGTGAAGCAAGCACTCTACCAACTGAGCTGTATCCCCAGCCCACCATTTGCCTCTTTTTGCTATTGTTGCTCATACTTTTGTGGCCAGGGTGGTGGTAATAATAATAATATTAATTAGTAGTAATAAAAATAATAATTTTCCTCCCATATTTTCTTGTTGTGGTTTTAGAGTTTCAAGCATTATACTTAAGTGTAATAAAATTTGCATTAATTTTCTAATGTGTTGTGAGATAAGGGTCTACATTCATTCTTCTGAATATAGATGTTCAGTTTCTTCAATGTCATTTATTAAAGAGTCTGATATTTCCCCATTGTGTGTTCTTGGCATCTTTGTTGAAAATCTCATAACCATGGATGCATGGATTCATTTCTGGAATGTCTATATTTGTTAACCTGGTCTATGTGTCTACAGCATGATTATTAGGGCTTTGTAGTTTAATTTGAGATCAGGTAGTGTGGTGCCTCCTTCTTTTTTCTTTTTGCTCAAGATTGATTTGATTATGTTGAGTCTTTTATGCTTACATATAAAATTTAGGATTGCTTTTGCTATTTCTGTGAAAAATGTCATTGTGATTTTCATGGTGAGTGCATTGGATTTATTGAATTTTACCTTGGGTAGAATGGACATTTTAACAATATTAATTCTTTTAATCCAAGAATGTGGGATGTCTTTCTACTTAATTATGTCTCTTTCAATTTCTTTCATCAGAATTTTATAATTTACAGAGTGCAGCTTTTCATCTCCTTGCTTAAATTTATTACCAAGCATTTTTTCTGTTATAAATGGGATTGTTTTCTTGATTTCTGTTTTTGATAGTTCATTGTTCATGTACAGAAAAGTTATTGATTTTGTATCTGGAAATTTTACTGAATTCACCTATTAGTTTTAACAGTTTTTATTTAGTATTTAAGGTTCTATTCATATAAGATCATGTTATCTGAAAATAGTCAATTTAAGTTCTCCCTTTCTTATTTGAACGTCCTTTGCTGTTTTCTCTTGCTAGAGGACTCTGACTACGATTTCCAATACTATGTTGAATAGAAGTGCCAAGAGTGGGCATTCTTTTCTTATTTCTGATCTTAGAGAAAAAGTTTCAACTTTTCACCATTGAGTATGGTGTTAGCCATGGGTTTGCCCTGTAGTCTTTTTTATGTTGGGGTGCATTTCTTCCTTATCTAATCTGCTAGGAATATAATTGATCACATTAATTCTGCAATGTAATAAAAAAATAAGAGAACTGAGAATAGGCCCTTGAGAAGTCTTAGATGAACTCAACATTTCAGTTTAGTGGCAGAGGTTAGACATGGGCTCCATGTGTGATTAAGTGGAAGCAAACGACACGTAGAACATGACTGGAAAAGTCCAACTTGCCTATTGCTAGAGTTGGTAGCAGGATCAAATAAAGTTTTTTTTCAACTTAGAAAAAATCTAAACATGTTTGAAGGCCCAGGGAAAAGTTTGGGTATAGAGTGAAGTTAAAATGTCACAAAAGTAGGAAGGACAGTAGAGTAAAAACAGACATTACTACCTCATGTATAGGTATGACTGCATGACTCATGTGATCCTACAATAGTACAGTCAGAGAAATGAGAGGTTATACTCCATTTGTGTGTGATCTATGAAAATGTATAAATGCATTCTACTGTCAGGTACAACTAATTAGAACAAATTTTTAAATTTTTTTTAAAAAGATGTCACAAAGCCATTGAAGATTAAGGAAGTGAGATATCTGGGAAGAGTCAGAATGAATGCTCAGGCAAGCAAAAAGACAGGAAAAGCTTAAGTACCAAAGCAGTCCTACTCAGTGTCATCCCCTCACCCCCACTATCAACTATTTAGTCTACAATAACTCTTGAGAAACTTTTTTTCATTAAATTTTTTTTTAATTTTTATAGACTTCATTCTGATTCATTGTACACATATGGGGTACAAATTTTCATTTCTATGGTTGTGCATGATGTACATTCATATCATTCTTGTTAATCACACAAGTATGTAGGGTAATGATGTCTGTCTCATTTCAACATTTTTATACCCCCACCCCCTCCCCCTCTTATTTCCCTCTACGTAATCTAATGATCCTCCATTCCTCTCTCACCCTCCCTCCAATCAGATTCTATATCATCATTTGCTTATCAGAGAAAACATTCAGCCCCTGTTTCTTTGGGACTGGCTTATTTCACTTAGCATAATAATCTCCAATTCCATCCATTTATCTGCAAATACCATAATATTATTCTTCTTTATGGCTGAGTAGTATTCCATTGTGTATATATACCACATCTTCTTTATCCAATATCACTGATGAACATAGATGCAAAAATCCTTAACAAAATTCTGGCAAATTACATACAAAAACATATTAAAAAGATAGTGCACCATAATCAAGTGGGGTTTATCACACGGATGCAGGGTTGGTTCAACATCTGGAAATCAATAAATGTAATTCATCACATCAATGGACTCAAAGTTAAGAATCATATGATTATTTCAATAGACACTGAGAAAGTATTTGATAAAATATAGCACCCCTTCATGCTTAAAACACTCAAAAAAATAGGGATAGTTGGAACATACCTCAACATTGTAAAGGCTATCTATGCTAAGCCCACGGCCAATATCATTCTAAATGGAGAAAAACTGAAAGCATTCCCTCTAAAAACTGGAACCAGACAGGGATGTCCTCTTTCACCACTTCTATTCAACATTGTGCTTGAAACACTAGCCAGAGCAATTAGACAGACCAAAGAAATTATTAGGAATTCAAACAGGAAAAGAAGAACTCAAGCTGTCACTATTTGCTGATGACACGATTCTATATTTAGAGGACCCAAAAAACTCCACTAGAAAACTTCTAGAACTCATAAATGAATTCAGCAAAGTGGCCAGATATAAAATCAATATGCATAAATGTAATGCCTTTCTTTTCATAAGTGATGAGTCCTCTGAAAGAGAAATTAGGAAAACTACTCCATTCACATAGTCCCTCCCAAAAAAATACTTGGGAATCAATCTAATGAAAGAGGTGAAAGACCTCTACAATGAAAACTATAGAACACTAAAAAATAAATTGAAGAAAACCTTAGAAGATGGAAAGATCTCCCATGTTCTTGGATAGGCAGAATTAATATTGTCAAAATGACCATACTACCAAAAGTGCTATACAAATTTAATGCAATTCCAATTAAAATCTCAGTGACATTCCTCATAGAAATAGAGAAGGCAATCATGAACTTCATCTGGAAGAATAAGGGACTTCAAATAACCAAAACAATCCTGAGCAGAAAAAGTGAAACAGGAGGTATCACAATACCAGATCTTAAAATGTACTACAGAGCAATAATGACAAAAATGGCATGGTACTGACACCAAAACAGACTGGCACACCAATGGTACAGAATAGAAGACACAGAGACAAACCCACAGAAATACAGTTACCTCATACTAGAAAAAGATGCCAAAAACATACAATGGAGAAAAGATAGCCTGTTCAACAAGTGGTGCTGGGAAAACTGGAAATCCATATGTAGTAAAATGAAATTAAACCTATATCTCTCACCCTTCACAAAACTCAACTCAAAATAGATCAAGGACTTAGGAATTAGACCAGAGACCCTGCACCAAATAGAAGACAAAGTAGGCCCAAATCTTCATCATGTTGGCTTAGGATCAGACTTCTTTAATAAGACTTCCAAAACATAAGAAGTCAAAGTAAGAATCAATAAATGGGATGGACTCAAATTAAAAAGCTTTTTCTCAGCAAAGGATACAATCAATAATGTGAAAAGAGAGCCTACAGAGTGGGAGAAAATCTTTACCATGCACACTTCAGATAGAGCAATAATCTCCAAAATTTATATAAATAACTTACAAAACCTTACACCAAAAATCAAAGAACCCAATTAATAAATGGGCCAAGGATCTGGACAGACACTTTACAGAAGAGGATAAACGGGTGATCAATAAATACATGAAAAAGTGTTCAACATCTCTAGTAATTAGAGAAATGCAAATTAAAACAACTCTAAGATTTCATCTTACTCCGATTAGAATGGCTTTTATCAAAAACACAAACAATAATAGATGTTGGCATGGCTGTGGAGAAAAAGGCACCCTTTTACATTGCTGGTGGAGTTGCAAATTGGTACAGCCACTCTGGAAAACAGTGTGGAGATTCCTCAGAAATCTTGGAATAGACTCACTTTTTGAACCAGTTATCCCAACTTGGTTTATACCCAGAGAAGCTTTGTATTTATATTATTTGGTCTGTCTCTAGTAAGACAGTTTCATGATGAATCAATATTTAGACTTTAGTCCCTAAGTTTAAAAATCAAAGGGCAATATCTAGAGCTATATTTTATTCCATGACATACACCTTTTAGGGGAAAACTAATCTAGGCAATTTATCAGTCTATCAAATTTGCAAGCATTGAAACTCTCCATTTTGGGATGAGGAAAATGAGATCCTGAAGTGATAGTCTCTTCTTGCCATTTAAATTTTTAGTCAAGCCATTATTCTATATACAAAGTTAGATTTTATAGTCTCCAAGTTGGAGAGATGTGGTTCAGAAGGCAGGATGGGGATAAGTGAACTGCTGTCCTCTATTATTGGGATATGGAAAGATAATGCCAAGTCTGGAAGTGTTCTCCAATGCAGGTGTGGGAGGTGGGGACTTTGGGAGATGTTCAGGTCAGGAAGGCTCTGCTCTCATGGATGCACTGTCCACAATAAAAAGGACCTGCAGGGGTGGGTTCACTCCCATGCCCTTCCACCCTCTGCCATGAGGATCCAGCAAGGTCCACACCAAGTGCCAGCACTTTGATCTTAGACTTCCCAAACCCAAGACTGTGAGAAATTTCTGTTCTTTAAAAATTACCCACTCTGTGGCATTCAGTTATGGCAATGCAAACAGACCAAGGCAACAATCTGGAAAATAAATTCTGGCAAGTGTAAATGTTTTTCATTCCTGTGAAAAGAGGAAGTGTATGGAAAGGGTATGGAAAGGTCTTCAGAATCTGAATTTAAATGAGTCAGCCTTTTCCTTTCATCATTTGCAGCAGACAAAAAGGAAAGTTCTCAGACCTTCATCTTCCACTAGGTCATTATCAATTTTCCTTCAAGATCTCTCATAAGCATTCACAAGGAAAGTAAGCCACTTAGTTCTTCTTCCTTGTACCACCTATTGAACAACAACAAAACCTTCAATAGGACTTTTTCTTTTCTTTTTTTTCTTTTTTTTTTTTTTTGGACACTTCAAGAGATTATGGAGAACTAAACCCTGGAAGATCCCATCCCAAACTTTTTCAGGATCTCCTGTAAGTACAGATTCTCCCAGTCCTGCAATGGAAAAGTAGAGAACAAGCCTATGCCCTATGTAGATCTTGTAGGCAAAGGATATTGGAAAGGAAACATATTTGCAGATGCTGGAAAGTAAAACTCACCTAGAAGATTCACTCAATATCCTCAACATACTCACACACTGAATTAAGACCAACAGTGTGAAATTTAACTAGCATAGAGACACATCCCTATATCTAGAGTAAATATCATGTTACATCTGAATAAAATAGGTGTGGCCTGAGAAAAGGATCCAAATGTTTTAGTTGACCACAAGTTTAAGATAACTATCATAGTTGCTAATAATATCAACAGTCACTTTAGGCATACTGAGGAAGAATAGTGTTTTCGTCAAGGAAAAATTTATCTCCCTGAATGCTTTATAAATCAGCCCCATTCTGAAGTGTTTTATTCCAGTTTGAGTATAACTGGACTATGAACAGGAGCAGGGAGGCCATGATCACATTTACATACCAAATTTATAGTATGCAATTCTCTGACATTTGATATTGATTCTGATCCCTATAATCATCTAGGATATGAATACTATTATGAAATTGAGAGGTATAAAGTACTTGGAGCAAGTAACAATGGCTAATAAGTGCAAAACCAGATCATTGACCTCCCATCTCCGCTCTTTCATTGGTACCATATTGTAACTGCTGTTGTGTTCCAACTGTAGAGAGAACACTTATAGATTCATGTTATCACTCTTCAAACAGGGAAGGACTATTACCTGAGAAAGGACTTATACTTACTCTTATTGTGTAGATCACGATTAAGAGAAGCAAATCAGTGAAGACTGAATGGCTGTCATTGAATTAGTAGGAAGCTAAAGGAAAGTGAGATAAAATAATAGAACTAAAAGGTGTCAGTAGACCAAAATGTATTTTCTAATCAATCTTAGATTTTTTTAAAGCTCCAGAAAAATTCTTAATAATTTGCACAAAGATTTTCCTTTACTTGGTTTTTCTATAAACCTTTCTATTTTCATTGTGAAAGCAGAAGTGGAAAAATGAGAGGGAGGATGCATTAACTACTGCAGAAAGGGAACCACTGATAAGGCCATCTGCCTAAAATCTTTAGGACTGCATCATCAAAACCTTTCATGGAGCCTAAAAATCATTCTCACTCTGTGGGAAGGAAGGCAGGAAATAAGGGATGAGAGGACAATGTTTTTCTAAGACAGTGTTTGGATATGGTGATGCTGTATCCCACCACACTTCTAGGGCTCATTCTGATCCTTCAAAATATCATATAAAATACAGGGCCAATGTTTGCTTTCTCTACCCAATCCCAGCAGTGGAGACTGTCAAGACAGAGAAATCTCTGAATTAGCAGAGAGAAACTTTTCTTCTAATTTCAGCTCTACTAGGTACCATGTTGGGTAAACTGGTACTAAAGTTTACCTTGGACAGTGGGGCTCTGGAGGCCTGCTACACCGTACGTAGAAGTTATAAGCAGGCATTGTGTAACACTTATTAAATACATGTGTTTTAGCATCAGAGATATGTTTTAAGCAATTCCCTGCCCCTTAGAAGATGTCTTACCTTGAGTACTTTATTAAATTCCTCTAACTTCAGTTTCTTCAGTTTCTTCATGCCAGCTAAAACTGTTGATTTGAAAATGCACGTAAGATTATTACATAAATTACTAATAAAATGAGTCACTGGTCATAGTCCCTATATTTTGGAGAAGGCAGATTTCAGGATCTTCAGAGTCAGATATATTACAGTTGGAAGAGTGAGAATGAGTGGTCAAAAGATGAGGAACTATCAAGAAGAAATCCCTGCCGCTGCAATTGCATATCACAGAAGGCAAGTAAACATAGAAGGGCAAACATGGCTGAACACACAGCTTTCCTGATGGGAAAGGAGGAGAGATTGGCATATAACCAAGACAGTTTCAAAACAGTGGCATAAACCTCCTAAAATAGAGCCAAAAAAGATGGAGGCCAGAGTGAATTAAAGTTTCTAAGAGAAGAAACAATCTGAAGCAAGAGAAGGACTGCTTATTTGTATTAGTGTCTTTTTTATTGGTTCTTTTTAGTTACACATGACAGTACAATCTGTTTTGATATGATTGTACAAGCATGCAATATAATTCTAATTTAGACCATGATTCTTGTGGATATACACAATGGTGAGATTCAAAGTGGTGTTTTTTATATATGTACATAGGAAAATTACGTCAGATTCATTCCACTGTCTTTGCTTTTCCTATCCTTCCCTACATTCTCCTCTGTCTAATCTACAGAACTTCTTTTCTCCCCCACCCACCCCCTGCCACCCATTATTGTGGGTTATCTTCCTCATATCAGTGAAAACATTTGACCTTCGGGTTTTTGTGGATTGGTCTATTTCACTTAGCCTAATAGTCTCCAGATTCATCCATTTATTGGAAAAAACCATAAAGTCATTCTTCTTAGTGGTTGATTAATACTCTATTGTGTATATATATGCACCGCATTTTCTTTACCCATTCATCTGTTGAAGGGCACCTAGGTTGGCTCTATAGATTATCTATTGTGAATTGTGCTGCTATGGATGTTGATGTAGCTGCATCTCTATAGTATGCTGATTTAAAATCTTTTGGATATATACCAAGTAGTGGGATAGCTGGGTCAAAAAGCAGTTCAATTCCTAGGTTTTTGAGGAATCTCCATCCTGTTTTCCAGAATTGTTGCACCAATTTGCAGTCCCACCAACAATATATGAGTGTACCCTTTTCACCAACACTTATTGATACTTATATTATTTTAATAACTTCATTTATTTTTATGTGGTGCTGAGGATCAAGTCCAGTGCCTCACACATGCTAGGCGAGTGCTCTACCACAACCGCAGTTCATTACTTGTGTTCTTGATACTGTTTATAGCAACTTTATTTGACATAAATCCAAATTAGAACACTCCAAATTTCTCAACAGCTAAGTGTTTTTGTTTTCTGCTTATTTGTTTAAAGAAGACTAAGTAGGAAAGAATAAGAATCTGATTTCTTGGGGATAATTGTGTCACATCAACTTCTATAACAGAGAAAACCTAAATTCCTCAATACTTCATTGCTCTACTACAATTTGTATCAATAATATTTGTTAGGCACCTGCTCTGTGCCAAATGTTGTACAAGTACAGATACTAATAATGAGAAGGAATCATCTCTTCTACTGACAAGTTGATAGTCCAATAAGAATATAAGCAAGCAAATAAACAGAGTATATAATAAAACATGAAAATAATTATAGTAATAGAAGTAAGTACAAAACCCATGGGAAACATAACTACCTAGAGATATAGAGAAGAATTCATAGAAAAAAATGTATTTGAATTCAGACATCTGAGTTCCTGAAATGCTGTAAACTGGAAAGTGTGGCTCTGATAAGAAAGTCTACTAGGCTTCTTGTGATGTGCATGGACTTTGCCCTTTTCACCTGGCTGAAGTCTCTCTCAGTTTGCTGAAAATTTCACCAAGATTTCATAATACCTAGCAAATATTGGAGACAAAAGAGAGCCGACAAATTCCAGAAGACTAAGAATTTATATTTTAAATTTTAAGGGAAAGGATTCAATGAAATAAAATATTGTGGGTTGGTTGAGAGTATGAGCTCTGGGTTTAGACTACTGAGAAAACTCTTTGCTCCTTACTAGTTGTGTGAACTTAAATAATTATTGAACATCTCCATTTTTCAGCCTCTTCATCTATAAATGAGCTATATTTTAAGATGTTGTTGGGAGGATAATATAGAAAATGCCTAGAAGAATACCTAGCATACAGAAATCTCTCCAAATATGAGCTGCTTTACAATTCTACACACTACAAACCAAAATGTTTGGACTCAGTCACACCAAGATTCCAAAATAGAACATCTGATATATTCTTAGCAGAAAAGGAAGTGGTAATATTTTAGGACCAGAATGGGTTCACCAATAACAAGTCATTTCAGACCCCCACACATTTCCTGTCCATGTTTTTCTGGCACAGGAAAGGGATTTTGTATACCTAGCACAAATGGATTTTTGCCATCACTGTAAAACAACGAATCGATGTATACATAGAACACTTTAGTGACACATACAGAGGAGAAACTACACACTAAGGGAACAAAAGCGAAGTATGTTTCTTTTCTCAAGGATGTTAATAGTAGATTAGGAGAAATAGCTATATCACTATTTAGTATAATACAAATGTATTTGTAAATGGAATTCTTTTCCTTTTCATCAGGTTCATTCTTGGTGTATAGAAAAGCCACTGATTTTAATATGTTGATTTTGTATCCTGTTATTTTGCTGAATTTGTTCATAAGATCTCAAAGTCTTCTGGTGGAATTTATTGGATCTTCAAAGTCTAGGATCATATTATCTGCAAACAGTGATAATTTGACTTTCCTATTTGTATCCCTTTATTTCTTTCTCTTGCCTCATTGTTCTGGCTAAAATTTCAAGTATTATATTAAATAGGAATGGGAAGAGTGTATATTCCTGATTTTAGATGCAAAGCTTTCAGTTTTTAACTATGATGTTGGCTATGGCTTGTCATATATAGTCCTTATAGTCTTTAGGATGTTGAAATAAAATCCTTCTACACCTAGTTTCCTCATTGTTTTTTATCATGAATGGAGCTGAATTTTGTTAATTTTTCTGCATCTATTGGGATGATCATGATTTTTTTGTCCTTCATTCTATTTATTGATTTGCGTGTATAAAATCATCCCTGCATACCTGTAATGAAACTAACTTTATCATGGTATATCATCTTTGTAGTATGCTGTAAAATTTGGTTTTCAAGTATTTGATTCAGGAATTTTTGCATCTATATTCATAAAGGATATTGGTCTGTAATTTTCTTTTGATTGTTTGTGTAGCCTTATCTGGTTTTGGTCTCATAATGATACTGGCTTCATAGAATGAATTTGAAGGTATTACTTTCCTTTATATTTCATGGATTAGTTTGAGGAGCATTGGCATTACTTCTTTTAAAGTCTGGTAAGTTTAGCAGTGAATCCCTCTGATCCTGGACTTTTCTTTGTTGAGGGGGGACCTTTTGTTACAGCTTCAATCTCAATGCTTATTATTGATCTGTTCAGGTTTCTAAGATCCTCTTGGTTCAATTTTGGTAGGTCATCTGTATCTCAAAGTTAATTCATTCTTCTAGATTTTCCAATTTATTGGAATATAAATTTTCAAAATAGTTGCTAATGATCTTTTGGAATTCAGGGGTATGATCTTTTGGAATTCAGAGGTATATGTTGTAGTATCCCCTTTTCATGTTAAATTTTATTAATTCGGATGGTCTGTTTCTTTTGGCTAGTTTATCTAAGGGATTTTCAAACTTGTTTATCTTTTCAAAGAATCAGCTCTGTTTTATTAATATTTTGTATTTTTTATATTTTATATTTCATTAATTTTAGCTCTGATCTTTATTATTTCTTCCTTTCTACTAGTTTTAGGACTTTGAGATGTAATGTTAGGTCATTTAGTTGTTGACTTTTTATTCTTTTTTGAATGTGCTCAATGTAATGAATTTCCTCTTAGTACTGCTTCCATAGTGTCCCAGAGATTTTGATATGTTGTATCATCATTCTCATTTACCTTTAAGAAGTTTTTTATATCCTCCCTGGTGTTTTCTGTTATCCATGCTTCATTCAATAGCATATTATTTAGTCTCCAGGTGTTGGAGTAGTTTCTGTTCTTTATTTTGTCATTGACTTCTAATTTCATTCCATTATGATCTGATAGAATACAAGGTAGTATCTTTATTTTTTTGCATTTACTAAGGGCTGTTTTGTGGCAAAACATATGGTCTATTTTAGAGAAGGACCCATGTGCTGCTGAGAAGAAAGTTTATTCACTCCCTCATGGATGGAATATTCTGTGTATGTCTGTTAAGTCTAAGTTATTGATTGTATTATTGAGTTCTATGGTTTCTTTGTTTAGTTTTTGTTTGGAAGATCGATCCAGTGCTGACAGTGGTGTATTAAAGTCACCCAGAATTATTGTGTTGTGGGCTATTTCTGGAATTGAGAAGGATTTGTTTGATGTACATGGATGCACCATTGTTTGGGGCATAGATATTTATAATCGTTACGTCATCCTGATTCTTGGTTCCCTTAAGCAGTATGAAATGTCCTTCTTTATCCCTTTTGATTAACTCTGGCTTGAAGTCCACTTCATCTGATATAAGAATGAAAACCCCCACCTTTTTACTGAGTCCATGTACATGGTAATTTTTTCCCATCCTTTCACCATTGGTCTATGGGCATCCTTTTCTATGAGATGAGTCTCTTGAAGGCAGCATATTGTTTTTTCTTTCTTTTTAATCCAATCTGTCTTTTGATTGATGAGTTTAGGCCATTAACGTTCAGGGTTATTATTGAGATATGATTTGTATTCCCAGTCATTTTGGCTTGTTTTTGGTTTTTAACTTGACTTGATTTTTCCTTTGCTTGGCTTTTCCTTTAGGGTAGTTCTTCCCTATGCTGATTTACATTATTGTTTTTCATTTCCTCCATGGAATATTTTGCTGAGAATGTTCTATAGCACAGGCTTTCTATATGTAAATTCTTTTAACTTTTGTTTGTCATGGAAGGATTTTATTTCATCTTCAAATCTGAAGGTTAGTTTTCCTGGGTATAAGATTCTTGGTTGGCAACCACATTCTTTCAGAGCTTGAAATATGTTGTTCTAGGTCCTTCTAACTTTTAGGGTCTGGGCTGAGAAATCTGCTGATGTCCATATTGGTTTCCCCTATATGTAATCTGATGCTTTTCTCTCACAGCCTTAAAAATCCTGTCTGTATTTTGTATGTTGGGCATTTTCATTATAATGTGTCTTGGTGTGGATCTGCTGTAATTTTGTGCATTTGGTGTTCTGCAAGCCTCTTGTAGTTGAATTTCCATTTTATTTTTCAGGTTTGGGAAATTTTCTGATATTATTTCATTGAATAGGTTGTTCATTCCATTGGTTTGTATCTGTGTGCCTTCCTCAATCCCAATAATTCTTAAATTTGGTCTCTTCATGATATCCCATAGTTCTTGGAGAGTCTTCGTGATTTCTTACCATCTTCTCTGTTTGGGCAACTTTATTTTCAAGATTAAATATTTTGTCTTCATTGTCTGAGGTTCTGTCTTCCAAGTGATCTAGTCTGTTGGTGATGCTTTCCATTGAGTTGTTTATTTGGTTTATTGCCTCCTTCATTTCAAGGATTTCTGTTTGATTCTTTTTCAGAATCTCTATCTCTTTGTTGAGGTTATCTTTTGTTTCCTGTAGTTGCTCTTTCAACTGCTTATTGGAGTCATCAATCATTGTCTGCATTTTCTCTCTTATCTCATCCTTTGCTTCATAAATCATTTTAATTTGTGTATACTCTGAACTCCTTTTCTGACATTTCTTCTACCATGCTGTCATTGGATTCTTTTAGTGTAGAATCTTGATTTGTTTGGAACACTTTCTTCCCTTGTTTTTTGATGTTGTTCATGTATCTTCCCTTCTAGCAATGTAGTTTCTGCCCTATAGGCTTATAATGATCCTGCAGGTTTCCAAAACCTCTTCTTTAAGGGGGTAATCAATATTATCAACACCCAGTACAGACAATATGCAGCTGTAAACCAAATAGCCCTTATGAAGACTATTGTTACAATATTGTTACAATCTTGTCATAATAAACAGAGAGGATGAGTTCAATTATTATCTACAGTATAACAAATATATTTTCAATGAGGACTGCAGTTTCTAATGGAGGACAAAGAGGATGGGGAGGGGTGTAGGATGTAACTGTTAATGGGATAAGAAAATCATATAAAGAAGTTCTAGATCATAGGAAGAGTGAAAGTGTAGTCAAAAGAAATTGGTTGTTAGCATGAGAAAAGGGAGAAAGAGACTCTGAGGAAACAGGTAAACAAAAGGAAAACAGCAAGAAAAATAAAGAAATAAAAACTTAAAATTTTTCAAAAGGGAGGAAAAAATTGATACTATAACATTCATGTACTATTCAAACCTCCCAGTCTTCAGTGGCCTGAGGCATGAGAGGTACCTGACAATGAGCTTCCAGTCTCCAGCAGTCATCTCAGGATGGGATTTGCCCCACCTAATGACAGTTTTCACTTCCAGGATAATCCAAGATGGCTGCACTGACTTCCAAATGTGTTGGCAAATGGGGAGATGCAGTGCAGGGCGTGCATGCCAAGTCTGTGTGGGGTGCAGTCAATTGGGCCAGGGGGTCCTAGAGGTGGGGTGTGGTCAGTTGGGCTGTGGAGTTGTGGAGGCTGAGTGCA
Organism: Glaucomys volans; assembly: GCA_020662805.1. NCBI lineage: Eukaryota > Metazoa > Chordata > Mammalia > Rodentia > Sciuridae > Glaucomys > Glaucomys volans. Next base: position 69,961 of record JAJEJO010005590.1, read on the forward strand.
GTCAGTTGGGCCAAGGGTCCAGGGGCCAGGGCTCATTCAGTCGGGCTGGGGGTTCTGCAGGTCCTGGCTGTTTTCCCAAAATGGCAGCAACCATGTGTATCCAAATCTCTGGGTACTGTGACAGTGGACTTCCAGGCAACAGCAGGCAGTTGGCGATCCACTGATGGTCTGCAGGCAGTCTGTAGGCTACCAGCGGATGATTGGCAGGTGGACCTTTGTTGGTGGATGATGGGTAGGTGAAAGGCAGGCAAACAGGCAAATGGTGGATGATAGGTGGCAGTCAGTGAGCAATCTGCACTCAAAATGTAGTCGATTTGGTGGCAGGCTGCAGGGGATTGAGGTAGACAAATGGGGTAAACAGCAGGGGATTGATGAGGAGCAAAGACTGCCACACTGAGAAACAGATTTTCCTCTGCTTGAATCCTGAGTTACAGAGCAACAAGAAATGCAGCCTCCCTCTAGTCCACAATTTTGGATCTCCTCTAGTAGTTTTAGTATTTGTTTTTTCTTGTTTCTCTAAGACTTTGAGATGTATCATTTGATTGAGATCTATCTCTTTCATTTTTAATGTCATCACTTATAACTATTAACTTCCCTCTTAGAACTTTCTTCATTGTATCCCATAGATTCTGATGTGTTGTGTTTTCCTTTTAATATTTTATTGTTTGCTCTAGTTAGTTATACATGACAGCAGAATACATTTTGATTCATTGCACACAAATAGGGTACAACTTTTCATTTCTCTGGTTGTACACGATGTAGAGTCACACCATTCATGTAATCAAACATGTACATAAAGTAATGATGTCTGCCTCAGTCCACTATCTTTCCTTCTTCCCGCCCCTTCCCCTGGCTTCCCTCTATAAAATCCAATGTTCCTCCATTCTTCCCTTTCCCTCTCCCCTCCCCCTGTTATGTATCAGCATCCACTTATCACAGAAAATATCTAGCCTTTGGTTTTGTGAGATTGGCTTATTTCACTTATAATGATATTCTCCAACTCCATTCATTTACCTGCAAATGCCATAATTTTCTTATTTATGGATGAGTAATATTCCATTGTGTATATTTACTAGAGTTTGTTTATCCATTCATCTATTGAAGGGCATCTAGGTTGGTTCCAAAATCTACCTATTTTGTATTGACCTGCTATAAATATTGAAATGGCTGCATCACCATAGTTTGCTGACTTTAAGTCCTTTGGATATAAACCAAGGAGTGGGATAGCTGAGTCAAATGGTACCATTCCAAGTTTTCTGAGAAATCTCCATACTGCTTTTCAGAGTGGCTGCACCAGTTTGCAGTTTCACCAACAATGTAGGAGGGGACCTTTTCCCCACATCCTCCCTGACATTTATTGTTGCTTGTATTCTTGATAATAGTCATTCTATTTGGAATGAGATGAAATCCTAGGGTAGTTTTGAGTCTGCTCAGTTCCTTAGTCCATTTATCGATTGGGTTATTTATATTTTTGGTGTAAAGTTTTTTGAGTTCTTTAAAAATTCTGGAGATTCATGCTCTATCTGAAGTGTGTGTGGTAAAGATTTTCTCCCACTCTATAGACTCTCTCTTCATATTATTGATTGTTTCCTTTGCTGAGAGAAAGCTTTTTAGTTTGAATCCATCCCATTTATTGATTCCTGTTTTTATTTTTTGTGCTTTGGGAGTCATGTTAAGGAAGTCTGGTCCTAAGCCAACTTGATGAAGATTTGGGCCTACTTTTTCTCCTATTAGGTGCAGGGTCTCTGATCTAATTCCTAGGTCCCTGATCCACTTTGAGTTGAGTTTTGTGCAGGGTGAGAGATAGAGTTTTAATTTCATTTTGGTGCATATGGAGGTCCAGTTTTCCCAGCACCATTTGTTGAAGAGGCTATCTTTTCTCATTGTATGTTTTTGGCACCTTTGTTTAGCATAAGATAGCTGTATTTCTGTGGGTTTGTCTCTGTGTCCTCTATTATGTACCATTGGTCTACCTGTCTATTTTGGTGCCAATACCATGCCATTTTTGTTACTACTGTTCTGTAGTAGAGGTTAAGGTCTGGTATTGTGATACCTCCTGCTTCACTCTTCCTGCTAAGGATTGCTTTGGCTATTCTGGGTCCCTTGTTTTTCCAAGTGAATATCTTGATTGCTTTCTCTATTTCTAAGAGGTATGTCATTGGGATTTTAACTAGAATTGCATTGAATCTGTATAACACTTTTGGTAGTATGGCCATTTTGACAATATTAATTCTGGCTATCCAAGAACATGGGAGATCTTTCCATCTTCTAAGGTCTTCTTCAGTTTCTTTCTTTAGTGTTCTGTAGTTTTTATTGTAGAGTTCTTTCACCTCTTTTGTTAGATTGACTCCCAAGTATTTTATTTTTGTTGAGGCTATTGTGAATGGGGTAGTTTCCCTATTTTCTCTTTCAGAGGATTCATCACTTATGATTAGAATACATTAGATTTATGAGTGTTGATTTTATATCCTGCTACTTTGCTGAATGCATTTATATTCTGATGGAATTTTTTGGATTCTCCAAATATAGAACCATGTCATCATCAGCAAGTAGTGATAGTTTGAGTTCCTCTTTTCCTACTTGTATCTCTTTAATTTCTTTGGTCTGTCCTATTGCTCTGGCTAGAGTTTCAAGGATAGTGCTGAATAGAAGTGGTGAAAGATGGCATCCCTGTCTTGTTTGAGTTTTTAGATGGAATGCTTTTAGTTTTTTCCCCATTTAGAATGATGTTGGCCATGGGCTTAGCATAGATAGCCTTTTCAATGTTGAGGTATGTTCCTACTATCCATAGTTTTCCTAGTGTTTTGAACATGAAGAGGTGCTGTATTTTGACAAATGCTTTCTATGCATTCACTGACATAATCATATGATTCTTGTCTTTAAGTCTATTGATGTGATGTATTACATTTATTGATTTCCGGATATTGAACCAACCTTGCATCCCTGGGGTGAACCCCACTTGATCATGGTGCACTATCTTTTTTTTTTTTAAGTTTTCTTTTTTATTTTGATTCATTGTACACAAATGGATTGCAGTTGTTGTTTCTCTGGTTGTACATGAAATAGAGTCATACCATTTGTGTAATCATACATGTACATGGCATTATCTATTTAATATGTTTTTGTATGAAATCTGCAAGAATTTTGTTAAGAACTTTTGCATCTGTGTTCATCAGGGATATTGTTCTCAAGTTTTCTTTCTTGATCTGTCTTTGTCTAGTTTTGGTATCATGGTGATACTAGCTTCATAGAATGAGTTTGGAAGAGTTCTCTCCTCTTCTATTTCATGGAATACTTTGAGGAGTATTGGTATTAGCTCTTCTTTGAAGGTTTTGCAGAACTCAACTGAGAATCCATCTGGTCCCAGGCTTTTCTTGGTTGGTAGTCTTTTGATGGCTTCTTCTATTTCATTGCTTGAAATTAATTTGTTTAAATTGTGTATGTCCACTTCAGACAGAGCACTAATCTCCAGAATCTACCAAGTACTCAAAAATCTTTACACCACGAACACCAATAACCCAATCAATAAATGGGCCAAGGAAATGAACAGACACTGTACAGAGGAAGATCTACAAGCAATCAGCAGATTTATGATCGTTATAAGAGAAATGCAAATCAAAACCACCTTAAGATTTCATCTTACCCCAATTAGAATGTCTTTTATCAAGAACACTGGCAACAACAGGTGTTGGCGAGGATGTGGGGAAAAGGGTACACTCTTACATTGCTGGTGGGAGTGCAAGTTGGTACAGCCACTCTGGAAAGCAGTGTGGAGATTCCTTAGAAAACTTGGAATGGATCCACCATTTGACCCTGCTATCCCACTCCTTGGCTTATACCCAAAGGACTTAAAATCAGATTGCCTCAGTGATGCAGCCACATCAATGTTCATAGCTGCTCAATTCACAATAGCTAGATTATGGAATCAACCTAGATGCCCTTCAGTAGATGAATGGATAAAGAAACTGTGGTATATATACACAATGGAATATTACTCAGCTATAAAGAAGAATAAAATTATGACATTTGTAGGTAAATGGAAGATGTTGGAAACTGTTATGCTAAGTGAGATCAGCCAATCCCATAAATCCAAAAGCCGAATGGTCTCTCTGATAAATGAATGATGATGCATAATGTGGGGGGAAAAGATGGCAAGAATGGAGGAAAGATAGCTAGCATAGAGGGAAGGGAGGGGTGGGGGCGGGTGGGGGGTAAAATTAATAACAGAGTGTGTGACAGATACCATTGCCCTGTGTGAATGCATGAACACACAGATGGTGTGACTCTACTTTGTGTACAACCAGTGAAACAATAGCTGTACTCCATTTATGTTCAATAAAAAAAAAAAAAAAATTGTGTATGTCCTCCTGATTCAGTTTGGGTGGATCATATGTCTCTAGAAATTTGTCCATGTCTTTGAGATTTTCAATTCTGTTGAAGTATTTATTTTTAAAATAGCTTCTAATTATGTTTTGTATTTCAGTAGTGTCTGTCATGATATTTCCTTTTTCATCACAAATTTTAGTAATTTGAGTTTTCTCCTTCTCTTCATTAGTGTGGCTAAGGGTTTATCAATTTTGTTTATTTTTTCAAAGAAGCAACTTTTTGCTTCATCAATTTTTTGAATTGTTTCTTTTGTTTCAATCTCTTTTATTTCAGCCTTGATTTTAATTATTTCTTGTCTTATACTACCTAGGATGTTGATCTGTTCTTCTTTTTCTAGGGCTTTGAGATTTAATATTAGGTCATCTATTTGTTGACTTTTTATTCTTTTAATGAATGAGCTCAATTCAATGAACTTTCCTCTTAGCATTTCCTTCATAGTGTTCCAGAGGTTTTGATACTTTGTATTGTTGTTCTCATTTACTTCTAAGAATTTTTTTTAATCTCCTCCTTGATTTCTTTTGCTATCTATGCATCATTCAATATAGTGTTATTTAGTCTCCAGGTGTTGGAGTAGTTTCTGTTTTATATTTTATTATTGATTTCTAATTTCATTCCATTATGATCTGATAGAATTCAAGGTAGTATCTCTAAAATTTTTTTGTATTTGTTAAGAGTTGCTTTGTGGCATAGCATATGGTCTATTTCAGAGAAGGATCCATGTGCTGCTGAGAAAAATGGTATTCAGTCATTGGTGGATGGATTATTTTGTATATGTCTGTCAAATTTAAATTATTGATTGTATTATTGGGTTCTATAATTTCTTTGTTCAGTTCACCACTGAAAGATCTATCCAGTGGTAAGAGAGATGTTTTAAATTCACCCAGTATTATTGTGCTATGGTGTATTTTATTCCTGAAATTGAGAAGGATTTGTTTGACATACATAGATGCTCCATTGTTCGGGGCATAAATATTTATGAATGTTATGTCTTGTTGATTTATGGTTCCCCTAAGCAGTATGAAATGTCTGTCCTTATCCCTTCTGACTAACTTTGACTTGAAGTCCACTTTATCTGATATGAAGCTGGAAACCCCTGCTGTTTTACTGAGTCCATGTATAAAGTATGTTTTTTCCCATTCCTTCACATTCAGTCTGTGGATGTCTTTTCCTATGAGATGAGTCTCTTGAAGGCAGCATATTGTTGGGTTGTTTGTTTTTTTAAATCCAATGTCTTTCTATGTCTTTCGATTAATGAGTTTAGGCCATTAACATTCAGGGATATTATTGAGATATAATTTGTATTCCTGATTTTGGCTTATTTTTAGTTTTTAATTTGGCTTGGCTTCTCCTTTGATTAGCTTTAACTTTAGGGTAGTTCCTCCCTTTGCTGACTTTCATTGTTGTTTTGCATTTCCTCCTCATGGAATTTTTTGCTGAGAATGTTCTGTAGTACAGACTTTCTATTTGTAAATTCTTTTACCTTTTTTTTTTTTTTTTATCATGGAAGGATTTTATTTTGTCACCAAATCTGAAGGTTAGTTTTTCTGGGTATAAGATTCTTGGTTGGGATCCATGTTCTTTCAGAGCTTGAAATATGTCGTTCCAGGCCCTCTTAGCTTTCAGGGTCTGGGCTGAGAAATCTGCTGATAGCTGTATTTGTTTTCCCCCATATGTAATCTGATGCTTTTCTCTCATGGACTTTAAAATTCTATCTTTATTTTATATGTTGGGCATTTTCATTATAATGTGCCTTGGTGTGAATCTGCTGTAATTTTGTACATCTGGTGTCCTATTATGCTCTTGTATGTGATTTTCCATTTCATTTTCAGGTTTGGGAAATTTTCTGATATTATTTCATTGAATAGGTTGTTCATTCCTTTAGTTTGAATCTCTGTGCCTTCCTCATTCCCAATAATTCCTAATTTTGGTCCTTTCATGTTATCCCATAATTCTTGGAGGGTCTGTTCATGCTTTCTTAGCATCTTCTTTGTGTGGTCAACTTTATTTTCAAAATTAAATATTTTGTCTTCATTGTCTGAGGTTCTGTCTTCCAAGTGATCTAGTCTGTTGGTGATGCTTTCCATTGAGTTTTTTATTTGGTTTACTATTTCCTTCATTTCAAGGATTTCTGTTTGGTTTTCTTCAGTATCTCTATCTCTTTATTGAAATGATCTTTTGCTTCCTGCATTTGCTTTTTTAACTGTTTATTGAAGGGATCATTCATTGCCTTCATTTGCTCTCTTATCTCATCCTTTCCTTCATGAATCATTTTAATTATGTGCATTCTGAACTCCTTTTCTAACATTTCTTCTACCATACTGTCAATGGATTCTATTAATACAGCATCTTAGTGTGTTGTGTCGCTTTCTTCCCTTGTTTTTTCATGTTGTTCATGTATCTTCCCCTCTCTCAGTGCAGATCTGAGTATTATAGTTTCCCCCCCTATAGGTTTGTACTGTCCCTGCAGGTTTCCAATACCTTACCTTTAAGGGAGAGATCAATATTAGCAGCATACAATACATACAATATGTAGCCTTAAACCAAATAGTCCCTATCAAGGCATTGACAGTATTATCATAATCAACAGAGATGATGTGTTCAATTATTATCTACTGCATAAATAGTAGGTTTGTGATGAGGTCTACAATTTCTAATGGTGGACAAAGAAGATGGGGAGACATGTAGGACGTAATGTTAATGAGAAAAGAAGTGAGTATATAGAGGTACTAGATCCTAGGAAGAGTGAAAGTGAAATCATGAGAAAAGGGAAAAAGAGATTCCAAGGAACCAGATAAATAAGAGGGAAATAGAGAAAGAAAAATAAAAACATTAAAAATTTAAAAATTAAAATCAAAAAATCTAAAATAAAACTGTAATATACTATTCAAACCTCCAAGTCTTCAGTAGCCTGATGCATGAACAGTACCTAATAATGAGCTTCTAGCTTCCAGCAGGTGTCCCAGGATGGGAGTTGCCCCAACGCCAATGCAGCAATATTGAGGGGTCCCAATGGGTTGGTAGATGGGGAGTCACAGCACTGTGCATGGGCGTGACGCTGAGTCTGTGTGGGGCAGGCAGGTGCTGGAGATCTGCACAGGGCTGGGCCTGTACAGGCTGGCCTCATTTTAATTTGATTCTAGGAATTTTTAATTCCCCCTGGCTTATTCAATGACCCACTTATCATTCAAAAGTATATTGTCTAATCTCCATATGCTTATATAGTTTCTCTTGCTGTTGATTTCTGTTTCATTCAATTATGACCTGATAAGGTACAGGAAATTATTTCTGTGGTGTGTGTGTGTGTGTGTGTGTGTGTGTGTGTATTTATTAAGATTTGCCTTATATCATAAAATATGATCTATTTTGGAGAAAGTTCCATGAACTATTAAAAAGAATATATGTTCTTCTGCTGTTATTAGGTGGAATACTCAGTAGAAATCTGTTAAATCCATTTGATGAATTGTGTAGTTTAATTCTGATGTTTCTTTGATAATATTTTTTTTCTGAATTACCTATCTATTTGTGAGAGTTGGGCATTGAAATCACTAACTATTCTTGTATAAGCCTCCCTGTCCCTTTATGTTGAGTAGTGTTCATTTTATGACATTGAGTACAACAACATTCAGGGCATATATATTTGTAATCACTGTATCTTCTTGGTAGATTTGTCCCATTCCCAATTTATAGTGACCCTTGTCTTTTCTGACTAATTTTATCTTGAAGCCTGCTTTTTTGAATATGAGTTACAGTTATTCCTGCTTGCTTTGGATTCCATTTGCATGGAATAGTCATCCTTTCACTTTCAGTGTGTGTATGTCTGCTGGTGAGGGGTGTTTTGGGCATGCAATAGATATTTGGATCTCATTGCTTAATACAACCTGCCAGTCTGTATCTTTTTATTGGAAAATTACCATTTCTATTCAGAGTACTTATTAGGTATGTACTAATTCGTGTAATTTTGCTGTTTTTCTAATGTTTGATTCTCTTCTAGCTCTCATTTGCTTATTCACTCTTCCAGTAAGATTTATTTTTTTTCCCATCCTATCATGGTTATGTTATCTTCCTGTTCTCTATATAAGTATTTTTTGCAATGCTGGATTAGTGGTCCTTTAAGTATTTTTTGCAATGCTGGATTAGTGGTCACAAATTCCTTCAGTTTTTGCTTACCTTAGAAGTTCTTTATTTCTCCTTTGATTATTAAGTATAGCTTTTCTTGACATAGTAATCTGTGCTGGTAGTTATTTTCTTTCAGGGCTTGAAATGCATCAATTCATGCCCTTCCAGGCTTTAGAGTTTCTACTGAAAAATCATCTATTATTCCAATGGTTTGCCTTTATTAGTGATTTGGCATTTCTCTTGCAGTTTTTAACAACCTTTCTTTGTTCTTCATTCTTGGCATTTTAACTATGAGATGTGGAGGTTCTTTTCTAGTTATGTCTCTTTGAGGTTTAACACCTCCCATATCTGTATGTCCATATCTTTCTCAAGACTTGGGACATTTTCTATTTTTCCATTAACATGTTTTCTATGACTTTATTCTGCCTCAGCACCCTCATCTATTCTGAAAATTTGTAAGTTTGGTCCTTCAGTGGTCCCAGGATTCTTGCATATTCTGTTTGTAATTCTTTATTTTTTCTTTTTACTGTCTGAATGTGATAGTTCATCAACCTTGTCTTTAAGCCCTGAAATTCTGTCTTCTGCTTGATCTAGACCATGGATTAGGCTTTCCACTAAGATGTTTATTTTACTTACTGAACTGTTCATTTCCAAGATTTATGTTTGGTTCATCTTAAAAATCTGTATCTCTTTATTGAATTTTCATTCATATCCTGTTTTGACCTTAATCCATTCATTTTGACCTCCTTAATTCTTTCAGTGTTTTTTCTGTAGTCTCTTGGAATTCATTGATCATTTTAATGATCATTCTTCTGAATTCTTTACCCAGAATTTTATCCAGTTCAATCTTTCAAGTTTTAGATGAGGGTTTTTTGTTTTGTTTGTAGGGGGTCATAGCCTTCTCTTGATGATGTGTCCTTGGATATCAGATTGTTGTGAAGTGTTGAATATTTTTCCAAGTGGGTTTCATAGTACAACTTTCCAATTACTTCTTTGGTGTATTTTGACATAGTAAATACTGTGTTGGAACCTGAGGATCCCATTTTCTCTCTAGGTCTCACAAAATGGATCAGGAATTGTTGTATAGATAAAGGAGCCCATGGGGTATACCCTTTGTGATGACCTCTCTATCTTGTCAAAAATATGTAAGAATATGAGAGTAACCTGTGTTGAGGCCCCTTATAGATATAGTGTTCACAGTCTTTGTTTTTCTCTTATGTTACTGTAGGGGTTGATATACAGGTATGGCTGATGTCCTCCCTGCAGCCATGAATATTTGCGACCTGGTTGTCAGCAGGGTTTTGTTTTGTTTTGTTTTGTTTTGTTTTGTTTTGTTTTTAATCTCCCTTTTTCTTTAAGTATTCAAAGATGTTTGCTCCACTTTCCTGTGGAACAGTGTGCTGTCTTTTAGCTAGCCTGGGAGTGTCACTCAGTGGCAGAGTAACTACCCAACATACTCACAATGTTGTGCTCATTCTCTAGCACCACATAGAAAGGGGAAAATCAGTAACGACAAATAGCAGTGTGCCAGAAATAGCAGTAAAGTCAAAACCGAGTACCAGTTACAACATCTACAACACTACTAATAAGAACAGCAACACATGTGGTAGAGGCAGAAGTAAGGTAATACAAACATTTTTTACATATGATAATAGCACAATTAAATAAAAGAGAAGAAAATTGGAAGAGGAGGCAGAAAATAATATTCAAAAAGTGAAAAGAGAGAAAGCAAAGGAAAGGTATAAAGGCCATAAAATAAGTAAAATATAAATAAATAAAATAGAGAGAGGAAGGTAAATAGAGTTCTCCAAAGGAGAACGGAGAGAACAAGTATCCAAAAAGATAATAAAAGCTAATTAGAAAGAAAAAGGTAGGGAAATATATATATGCACACACAATTAAACCAATCAGCAAATACAAAAATTCTCACAAAATGAAAGAGTTTTTCCACTGAGATGGTCAAATGTGTGACAAGAGTAGATATTCATTCCTATGTCAATCTGCACTTTTTTCATTTCCTCTTGGGCTACACACCCCTAGAGAAAGCAAGGACTAAGGGTCATCTACCCTTTCCTCCTTTTATGTTGCTTGCCGGGATGCCACCTTTAGTAGTGTGAGATCAGAGCTAGTTAGACTCTCAATTTCCCTGTTCACAGTTTAAGGTAGATTCAGATGAGAAGTTCTGTTGGCTGACGTTTATTCTGGACGTGAGTTTGATGCACTTCCTGGGCTCGGCTGCCACTGAGCTCTGCTACATGTCTGGGTGTCAGGTGTTCTTAGAGAAGCCCACTCAGCGGGTGGGGCAACTAACTGCTCTGGGTGGAGGGGACATGGTAAGGCCCACACTGTCCACCAGCCACAACCATAGCTTTCCAAAGGCCCAATCCCTGCACACAGTCACACAGGTGTGTTCAGCCTCCTGACTCTCGTCAGCTTGTCACCTGAGCCACCAGCCTTAAAGGGAAAGTGAGCTCCACTCCCTTCCAAATCTTTGACTTTAATCTGACTCCTATATTCATCAATGGGCCTTCTAAAAAGGCACTCTGCCAGGGCCGCTTTGGGCCACAGGGTAGATGCTGGCAGGATAGCATGGCAATATTTGCTATGATTTCCAGTGGGAAAGGAAAATATAGCTCAGGTGTGACCTTCACAAGATGGCCTCCCATTACAGCACCACACTTAGAAACTGAGAAATGCAAAGTCGAGCTCCAGCCCACTGTGTAGTTCATGGATCAGTTAAGTTCAGACTGCTTTTCTATTTTGCAGCTTTTCCATGCCAATTTTGTTCACCGTGTCGCTCTCTTTCCATTTGTGTTACCCTTCCCTTCTGCTGTACCCTGGCACTACTACTTCAGGCTTGGTGCTGAGGTACTCCCTCTTGCCCTCTGTTCTGATAACCAGACTCTCTGGTCTCTCTAAGTCTCTCACTGTCCAATATTGCACTTCCGCACATTCCCTCTGTCACCTACCTCACCAAGTAGCTATTCTCCGGTGTTTCAATTCCAAGTCACAGAGAAGCTAGAAAGTTCTGCTTCCTTCTAATTTACCATCTTGCCCCTTCCCTTTGTATCTTTTTACTACCTAACTGTGCTTTGTATATAGAAAAACCTTAATAGATATTAGTGGGGTAAAAACAAATGAATGAGTGAGAGAATAATTACATTTTATCTTCATATAAAATAAAATGAGTCATATTTCTGGAACTTCAATAACCTCCATTTAACTCTTTCTGGAGACATCTAAGAAAAGGCAACCAGTAAGAAAGAGGCATGGCTACAAAGGTGTTCCACATCCATCTTTGCAAGCATCATGCAAACGTGAACACTGCAACCATACAAAGCGTGACGAGGCTGAGTATGTACTTGGCTGCTGGAAGTACGCACTGAAGCTTAAAAAGGCAATAGAAATTTCAAAAAAATAGAGAAGAAAACTACCTGACGTGCCTAGTTATAAACTGATGATAATACAAATAAATATTGAGCTCTTTCTATGTGCCAGACATGGAGATGAGCATTTTTAATGTCTGTTTTTACTTTAATCTTTATTACATGTGATAGAAACAATTATGCTCACTTTGTAGATGGAACCACCTAGCCCCAGAGAATATGCAGAAGTTGCTCAAGGTTACATAAAGTGTAAATAGCAGAGTCAAGATTTAAATTCAGACCTACTCAGCTCTAAATCCATCCTCCTAACCACAGCAGTTAACTGCCTCCTAAAAGGTGGTATTGCCTAGAAAATAAATTTCAAATATCTGAAAAGACATCTTAGAGAATCAAAAATAATTGTTTTAGTGGAACAATTTAGTAGAAAAATATGGATCCCAATACTAAGTCAAGAAAAAACAGTGGTATGCTGAAAGAATTTACAAGGTCTGGAACAGAAACTGAAATTGTGTCAGAAACTGAAACAATTCTGGGTGTTGATGTTCTCAGTCTTTTTTTCTTTCAAACAAGCTTGATGGACTCTCCCTTCCTCCTGCTGTCAAGGCAGCCCTAGATTTTTCCCCTTGCATCAACTCTCTCTCCCACCTATCAGCATCTCCGGAATATCATTGAACTCTTTACCTAAGGGTGAATGGTGCTTTTCAATCCTAAGGAAAATGAGAATGCTGAGATCAACCCTACAGGTCAAGAATTTCAGTAAGAACATTAGGAGCTTGGAAGAAACCCCAGTAATATCTACTTTAGTCATTTAACTCTGATGATTCTTTGTCATAAATTTCCCTCTGAAATGTTCCTGACCTCCATTGCCAATAACATTGTCTTTGTTCAAGTTCTCCATCTTTTCATGGACTAATTTGCTTCCATTGGAACAGTGTATTAACAGTCCTCTTTTCATTTGTTTCCACTCAACAGGTATCTCTGCTAACCTCTGAAATTCTGCATGACAATTTTATATCTTTACATTTTTTTAATCTCCTCTGGTACCTACCATATCTAGAATATAATTGGTCCTAGAAAATATTTTAATTAATAAAAGAAGCTTTTGTTATCTTAGATCTTTTGGGGGTCCTACCTAACCAGACTGGCTTGGACTTTATGCCTGCCCAATAACCTTTTGGTTATAATTTGAGTTCCCATATAATGTTCCTCCAGGAAGAATATGCACTAATCTATGAACTTCCAGCTTAGTTTATATCTCACTATTCGGTTCCTAGTGATTTACAAACTCTGTGACTGACAAAATTCAGGTTCTGGACTTGTAAGACTGCAGACTGCCTCTCAGACATGGTAATTCTAACATTCTGAAATGAGCATCCTGACAAGCCTTACTGAAGAGAAAATTCTTCACCTAAGGCAGCAGTTTAGCATCAGTGCTCAGAAACCACAGTGTGCTTCCAAATGGCTCCTGGGAGTCATTTTTTCAAGACTTGCAATGCCTTTGCAGAGGGAAAAATGCAAGTTCCAAACCCCACATCTTATTAACCTCATGAGTACAGTGTATAACTATGTGGGAAAAAATTCCCAAAGAGAATATGGTTTCAGGTTCATGATACATCAGGTTTTCTGAATGTTTTTGCCTTAAAGAATGAAAGTAACATTGAAACCCATGTTCTAAGAACCATTTTCCCAAAGATACACATGGCTTTTTCTCATGTAAATATTTAAGAAAAGTCAAAAACAAAGTTTAACTTAAAATTTGGTGAAAGCATTTCTGTGATAAAGCAAGCTAACGTGCACCAGGAAACCACTTACTAGGGAAGCAGAGAAAAATGACATGATGACCACAGTGACAATCAGGTGGTGTTAGTGCACCCATGAGAGCAGAACTTGTGGATGCCTGAACTTAGGATCTTCAGTGCATTATCTTGCTTAGAGTTTAAAATCCCTGTAGGAAGGGAAGTAAGCACACCATTTTGAGAAGCTGCTTGCAACATATATGTCTTATATCTTACTGTTTATTTCAACCAACAACCAGGCTCCATCATTTTGTTCATTTATTCCAATATTTTTTCTGCTCCTTCAATATTCCAGGCACTATTCTAGGTGTTGGTCACACAGCACTGAATAAATAAAATGCTTTTATTTTGGGATTTATTTTTTCCTGAGAAAAACAGGGAATGAGAGGTAGATGTTACATAAATATTTCTTAACTTAAAATGACAAAGCTCAAAAACTTGAAAATGAACCCAAATCTTTTAATAAACATAAAAAGAATGGCAGCCATCTGCTTAGTGTCTACCATGTATTAGGAACTTTACACATATTAGGTGGTATTTTTAGCACACTTTAAACATATTCCTCAATTCAATGTAGATTTTTTTAACCCCAACTTATGTGTCAGACACTGGATAAACAACAGTAAACAAAAAAAACCATGAGAATGAACCTCCAAAAGAGAAAAATATCTGTCCAAGATCCAAGACCCAACGTCTATGATCCATCGCAAAACTGGGATTCAAAAGTAAGTTTGCTGTGCTACAAAGGTAGAGGTAGAGTAATCAGTTATAATGCTATTGAAATAATTTTTGTGACAGACAGTAGCTGTAGCAGAAAAGAGGTCAGATTCTCTTTAAAAGTCAAAACAGTATGATTTCCTAACAGATTAGATAGACATAAAAGAAGAATCAAGAATGAATCCATGATCCAGAGATTTTGGGTGCAAGCAATATGATAGAAATGAGGAGGGCTTCATTTGACCCATGTTAAGAGATCCATTAAGATTGAGGTGGTATTTCTCCATGTGAAATTGTTAAATAACCAGTTGGATTTACCACTGAAGTAAAGACAAGCAACTTGGGTTAGAGATAAGTTGGGAGTTAACAGCATATAGGTAGGTTATGTGGTGTTGATTGTGGTGAGACTCACATGCCATAGATTGTGAGTGTTCAAATGGCAAATTTGCCATTAGATTATGAAAACTGAAGTGCCTGATTTTTACTGACTCAGAGAAGCTAGAAGGCCATTTGCATTTCTGATGAGAAATGGATAATTGAAGTCTCAGGGACAGTATCAACTGGACTTTTTGTTATGCTTTCCTTATTTCTTTAGAAGCTCTGACTCTTTAAGTACTTGGGAAAATGAACTAAAGTTCAGCTGAATCCACAAAGCTGTTAAAAATTTGTTTCTCTGCCTCCCTACTGGAAATATTTATTCAGTAGACTATGGATGAATCCTAGGAATCACCTCTTTTTTTCAAGTATCCTGGGTGAAACTGATGCAGAATTAATGGACTTCATTTTGAAAAACTCTGCCATTGGTCATTGAATAAATTGTTTGCTTTAGGATATCATAAAGACAGTTGCTTCTTTGTACATCTGTCCAACAAGCTTAAAACAGATAGGATTTGTCATATTTTAGTAAGGTAAGACAGGGTAGTCACTTTCCTTTAGTGCAAGGAGCTTGAAAGTTTTCTTAATTACTGCATTAAAAATGTCTTTAGGAACTGGTTTTGATGAAGAAAGAGACCAATTGAGAAGAGTAGGTGATGGGATAGGAAATAGTGAGGAAAGAGAAGCTCAGGGCTTTGCCCATTTGATTCTGTTAACCCGAGTATACAAGATAACACTGGTAGCACCAACACTCAAATTTATGAATTTTTATTTGTTCACTCAACAAACCATAGGACTCTGGGCCATGCACTATTAAACCCTGGATTCTATGTTATCAGATTCCTTTTATGATAGAACTAGATGAGACTAGACGGTCAGTCAGGCAGTACAACCAAAAGGCAGGGAGGGAAGATGAGAGTTCCTCTGTGTCTTTCACTCCAAGAACTAAGACTGTCAAGTTCACCTATGGATGAATGATCCAACTCAGTCTCTGTGTTTAGGCTCTGGAACAGAGATATACTGTGTCTGCAGTATCCCCAGACCACGAGGCCAGGTGGAAACAATCACCCTCAACATGAACTCAGAAATTCCTGCTCTGATTGGGCTATTGGAAAGAAAAGGAAGTTGCTTTAATCCCCATGTCCTTTTTAAACACATAAGGGTAAAACTAAATGTTAAAGTAGGATTCTTCCTGACTCAGTTTTAACCTGCACAATATGATTAGTATCTTCATACTAAAGTGAGATTAAGACAATATACCCTGAAATATTCAGAATTTATAAGGGGATCAAAGTAATCTCCCTCCAATTGCCCACTTTTAGACACTTCTTAAGTTAGTGTGGAGAAGCAGAGTTTGATGACAGCATTTGTAGATAACTGTGGTTATGCTGTGAATCATCACCCACTTCCTTGGCAGGAAGGATGGGAGCAATGAAACTTTCTAAATTTACACTTCCTAAGGATACAAGGGAACCTCTTAGAGAGCTTTGAAATTTGTTTCTTGATTCAGATATACAAAGAATTGGTGCCAGACTCCTACCTGAGAAAGCAAAACTGACAGTGGGCTAGAATCTGACCTCTCCCCAGAAATCTGTTTCCCTGGAGGAGAAAGGCCAGCTGTCAGTAGTGGAGACAGGAGGCTCTTTCTGGAGACAGCTGTACTTCTGCTCTTTGAGCCTGTGTGGGCAAAGCATGTTTGCCAGTCTCCTGGGAGTAGATAAGCACGCATGGGAGACTCCAGAGTTATAAAATGTGAGTTCTTTCAGAGTGAGGAACGGGTGTGTGCCAGCCATCATTTACAGCTCTGCACACAGAGGAGTTCTCCAACTGCTGACCTGTCAGTCAATCATGTCTGCTTCTCTTCTCTAATAAAAACAGAATGTGCTCCCATTGAATTTCCCAAAGGAAATTCCCTCAGTGGGACAGAGCAAGGCAGCAATTTTATTTCCAAGATGCAGATAGACTTCCTCTAAGGAGTTTACTCTAACAAATGCACAAGACTATCACTTTTTAATCCTCTGCCATTCTCAGAAGCAGAGGCTTAATCCACAGTACTGTAACACCCGGGCCAGCTTTGATGAGGCAAGACAGAAAGCAAAAAAGCAATTAGTGTGAGATGGGTCAGGACTGGCTCCCATGGTAAGGAGGGTGGAGTAGCTGAGGTGGGAGGAAGTCAGAGAATGGAGGTACCTGACTAACTCATCAGGAATGGGAGCAAGCTATAACCAAATCTAATTACACCAGTTTTCACTTTTGCCTATCATTTGCCAAGAAGTCTTAAATGGGCAAGGATTTCCCTGATGTAACTTTGCATTCTTCAGATCACTAACTCTAATCTAATTCCAAGTATCAATCAGCTGCAGTCCAGCTACTATTATGTATTTTGTTATAGTTTTAAAATGCAGATGAGGAAACAGAGAATATTGAAAACAAAGGCTGAAATTATAACACCAAGAAAATTAAGAAGTCATCTGTTAATAGCCATTCCTCTGCCTACAGTGAAGAAACCTGTTTTCTGTGAGAAATCGCTGTTGTGTTGGGTTTTTGCTGAAAGTGCCACAATTTCACTCTTCCCTTGCCTTCCTTGATTGCTCCAGGAATGAGGCAGGGGCAGAGAAGAGTCTTTGGAAAGGGAAATTTTACAAACAGTGGGATACTAGTGAACCAGTTGTCCAAATGGAAAGCTCTGATTTTCAGTGTTTGCCCATTCCTGTAATGTAATACCCCTACAATCATCAATTTCAATAATGGCCATGCTTAGTAACCAAAGTACAAAATTCCTGAAAATTTAAAAATCAGCTCTTATGAGCTGGTGCCAGCCCACTCCAGTACACTACTGGTTATAATACAACAAAAATTGATTATTAATACCAAGTTTATACAAATATATGTGATACAACTTTAATTTCCTAAGAAAACATGCAAATACAAAGGTCTTTGTATCCAAGTCTTTGGTCTCACAGCTACTAAGCAGATATTAATTTAAAATAAGAAGAAATAGCTTAGCTTGTCCCAAGCAAATTTTATGACACACAATAACAAATATACTTAAATTAGCTTTACATGTAATAACATTAGTTAACATAATTTAGCATTTCACAAATATCCATAAATACTTAAATTGTTTTAAAATGCAATGTTACATATCTTTCAACAAGAAACTATAAGCAGCAAACTTTAATAGAGTCTAATAACATTAAATTGAGTGCTATTTATTATTTTTAGAAGTTAGCACATTTGACCAATGTGGGCTCTTTGAAAGAAGGAAGTGGACTTGCTGGGAGTGAATCCTGAATAGTACCAAGGAATTCCCTGCTCCAGGCAAGGAAAAGGGAATCACTTTGCTGGTAAAGGAGAGATCTGTTGCAACTTCACTGTATCCTGTGCTGAAGAGGAAAACATCTTCTGAAAATTGTATTTGTTAATATTTATAAATGTATAATGTAATAGCAGAATTTAGCTTTTTACAAAATCTATAAATATTTAAATCATTTTAAAATACAGTGTTACATATCTTTCAACAAGAACCTATAAGCAGCAAACTCTAATAGAGTCTAAAAAATTTTTAGAAAAATTTTTCCACTGTATCTGAAGCTGAAACAGTGTGATACAGTGGAAATCCCAAATAATTCATCACTAGTTGAGTTGAGGAAAGATACCTATGCTGCATCTGCTTCCATGTTCTCACTGTTAAAATTTTGCTAAAAATACCTGCTCCATTAACTTTATAGAGTTGCCATGTGATACAGGAAAGCATTTTGCAGACTGAGGAAAACCAGCTCAAAATATGAAGTCATCAGAGGAATGAGAAGTTGTGCTCCATTTGTGTACAAGATGTCAAAATGCATTCTACTGTCATGTTTGACCAATTAGAACAAATTAAAAACTAATAAAAATATGAAATCACTACATAACATAATACAGCAACAGTAATACCAATTTCTGGTGTTAAATCTATTGATTACTAGTGGTGGGTCTTAATTTACAACTGGCATTGTTTAGACACACACACAAACAATGAAGCTCTACCTGAAGGTTCAGAAAGACCCCATTGACCAGTTGGTTTTATAAAGCACCCTGTATTCTGAGTATGATGAAACAGAGGGAAATTCCCACATACAGTACTTTCCATTTTATGCTACCTATAGTCCCAGTAGTCTCAGAGTGTTCTCTATCTTCTCGAAACACTGTATCTAAAGTAGGGTGCTGATGGCATCACTGTTGCCATCCCACCAGCCTGCCTGCTTTTTATCGGGAGACTCTCAGAGATGGAAGTAGGGGATGAATGATAAAGCAGCTCAAGAAAATGAGAACAGTCCATGACCCTAAACCCTTTTAGCAAGCCAGGTAAGACTCCCATGGAAATAGGACCTCATTTTCCTACCTAGGGACAAGGATTGAAAAAAAGAAATAAAAGTCTCTTTCTGTCCTATGCTACCTGAATTCATTTTGTCATGGATTATTGAAATTTCTTTGAAGACCCAAACATCAGATATAACCAAAAGCCTATGGCCCTTTGAGTCATTTTCAGATGAGCATGAGAGAGAAAATCTCACATGTAGAGGAATTCATATTGATTTGTATACCCTGAAAAACCACAGGCACTGAAGATCTGTCCCCTCCACCCGCCCAGCATCTCTGCATATGGCAGACAGGATGAGGAAACCAAATCAGATTTCTAGGAGTTGAACTGAAGATTGGCCACTAAAACTATCCCCCAGTAGGTGTTATTCTTTAGAATCTGGTCTTCACTGTTAAATATCAATTCTATTGTGTCTCCAGCATGCAGTTCATAAGTCCCTCCTATAGTCTGGATTTTAAAGTTGTTTGTTAGAGTCTGTATGGCATCCTCATTTTTACACAGCTGCACCTCAACAGGAGCAACTCCTTCGTAAGTTGTATCAAAAACAACTTGGCCATAAATTAAATACAAGCCATTCTGAAGTACTGTCAGCTTCCAGTCAGATGTCTTATTCATGCATGAGGGTTCAGGAGGTACTGTTTGCCATTTTGAGGGTAATGGTCCTGTAAGAAGGGAGAAAAAAAAATGGAACCATATTTATTTTATTATTTTTTCTTTTCTTGTTTAAATTATTTAATACCCACAGGTTGTTTCTTTATCCACTGTGTACTAGTCTTCTTCAAACACTATTTTAATATTTTAAATTTCCATCTACTCCTTATTTTAAAGAAGTTGTAAATCCTAAGGTACATCTCTTGCTCAGAGAGCTCTAAGGAAATATATTTGGCATGGGAAAAAGTTAAGTAGCTCTGCATCTGTTGTCAATTAATATTTATAGAAGGAAAGATGGAAGGAAGGAGGAAGAGAGAACTGCACACCAGGACTGGGGCAACTCCAGTTAGCAATCCATGCTTTCCCATGCTTTTTCCATGTAAATACTATTTACAGCATCTCGTTACCAATGAAACCTTCCTTAAGTCATTCATATAAAGTAACACTCTCCTGCCACTCTCTGCCTTTTCCCAACTTTGTCTGCTTCATAGAAGCTGTTGGCATGTTGCATACTAAAAATTAAATTAATTGGTATATTGTCTGTCTCATTTACTTGAATATAACATCTTTGAGAACAACTGCTTCTCTATTTTGCTCATTGCTGTATTCTCAACGCCCAATTTTTTTTTTTTCTTTGAGTCAGGAGGATCTTTCTATCTTGCCTAGGTTGGACTCAGACTCCTGAGCTCAAGTGATTATTAGTATGGCTCTTCTCATCAGTGTGTCAGGATATGTCATTCAAGATCTACTTGGGCTATTATCTTCTAAGCTCCCACACCCCCAGCTACTGGTAAATCCATGAGTCCATAGAAATTACTTAACTGTTTAAATAAAGGTATCCCTTATTTGATACTGTCACCAAGGGACTAAAAAAGAGGTCCAGACCCTGTCATTCATTTTCATAGGTACATATGAAATTTAAACATTTACCTATATTAATTAGTTTTGAACAGTCATGTGATTTCAGAGCCCTAGAAGGTTCATTTTCAATCCCAAATGCTTACCTGGCCTGTTCTCTAATTCTCTATAATTTTGGTTGTAGAGGACAAAGCTCTGGAAGAGGTAACATTCTACTTAACTTCTCATATTTAAGTGACTAACATAAGATATAGAGGGCAGGTTCTGAAGGAGAGTGAAGGAGAGGTGATTAGAGCAGGAAACAAGCCTCCCTGAGCCTCCAACAAGCTCTTGGTCCTTGACCTGTAATGGCGGGAGTAGTGTCACTGTTTCTCCTATTCATTGAGTGATGGGGTCACTGAAGAACATCCTTAGCATCACTAGAGGTTCTCAACTTTTAGCACATGGAGGAGGAATTTCCAACTTGGCATGAGTTACATACCAGTAAGTGGCAGAACAAAAACAAGACAGGCAGGGACAAATAAAAGGAGACTTTCTAATCCCTGCAAGCCAAAGAAACCTGGAGATTTGAGTGATCCGGGAATAAGGGGGCTACAGAGTTAGTAGTTAATTCTCATATTTGCTCTCCAATGAAATGGTGTTTGTTTGATCTGAAACCTATAAACAACCAAAAATGTATTTACTTGAAGTTTTGTATGTATTCTAAGAAATATTCTAATGCTCCATGTAATCATTAACTTTAGTGTGTTTTCTAACAAATATCAGGTGACTGTAAGGGAGAGTGACTCAGAAACTAAGTGAAGAAGGGGAAAGAGCAGAGAAAGTAGCCACTGCCGTAACCTGTTCCTCTTCTACACATTTGACATGGGTGTTAGCAATATGTGGAATGTGAGCAGTGCTTTGGGGAACACTTGTAAAAGTCTGAAACTTGTTGTCCTTAGTAAAACACAATTAAGAGTTGATTCCCATATCTCAGAGAACACAGGCCTTCTTAAGAGCATCTGTCTTCTTGTATCAAAAACTAAGACCAGTCCAAGGGAGGATGCAAGGAAGGCTACTCACCAAACTTGGCCTGACAGGAATCTGTAGCAGCCTGCTGTAGAAGGAAAAGCAGAATTGGTCAGGATGACAGCATGTCACTGTTTTCTTGATTGGTTGATTTGAAGCTTCAGAATTCTGAAGCAAACCACTTTACTGTAGCCATCAAAAAAAAAAAAAAAAAAAAAGAATCTCTCCCTCCACAATGTCCCAGTCTCCCGGCTTCTCTATACAGGTGACTGGTCCATTCTTTACCTCTCATTACCTAGCTCTCCTCTGGGTCTTTCACACAAGATTGAGGTCTCATTCCACCCACATGACGTCTACCCACAGACCACTACTGGATCTCAGCCCCTTTCCCTCTGGCTTTAAAAGTTTCTTATAAACAGCAATCTGGACATCCCAGAGACTAGGCAAGGTGAGCTATTGGCACAGAGAGGAAAATAATGGAATTTCTACTTATGTTCATCTTGATTTAAAATGAATAAGAATTTAAGCTCCCGAAATATTTAAAACTCTGATTGATAAAGCCTCTGATTGATAAAGCTTACTATTCAGATAATCACACCTCACACCAGCAACTGCCATAACCTTAGAAATGGGCCCACAGTGTCCAACTGCTATCATGTGCTGAAGTTTATACACCGTAAGAGGTCATGAGTGGTTAATTTACAAATACAAATATTTAAATTCTAAATGCTCTAAAACACTTTGTAATAAGATGATGGTACTACAGCTAAACCAGGGCACCTACCTGTTCAGACTTGGCCACCCACTGGCAAAAGAAATAAGCAAAGAATGCCAAAAGTTAAAATGATTTTTATGCAATTTGATCAAGCTGGGAAGAAACACCTGAATTGTTTCTCCATTGGTCCCACAGAAGCTGTTCCATGTACAGAAACAAAAGCTAGTGACATACACGTGGAGGTTTAGCTGGGCTGTGCTTAGCCAGAGGACATGTCATTTTAGCGCCCTTGGCCTGGTCCTGGGCGTGAGGAGCTTTTATTCTTAGCATGAGGAAGTCTGGGCACGTTCTGTTTCAATTAGGCAGAACCACAGTTTTGTTTTGTTTTGTTTTTTAATACTCAAAGTTCTTTGGTTTCCTTGTGGTAGGAAAAATAAAACAAACTTGTGACTTTTTTGAACTTAAAGATTTGCACGTGTTCCTTCTGTAGAATTTCTCTGGCTGCTATGCTAGGAATGAATTAAAGGGAGGCCAGGGCAAGGACAGTGAGAGCAGAGAAGAAATCACTGTGTCCATCTCAGCAAGAGAGCGAGGTGTCACTGACTCAGGAGCCAGGGGAAGGGATGGGGAGAAGCTCAGGAGAAAAGGGCCCGCTGGAATGCCTGACGGAACGGAACGTGGGTGAGAGGTTAAGAAAGGCAAGTGGGATGCCAAGGCCGCGCCAAGGTTCTGGGCAGAAGTGACTGGAAGACTAGTTGCTGAAATGGGCAAGGTGTAGGAGGTATGAATTCAGAGGAGGCACAGTCACGGTTGGCTTGGGGCCTGGGGTTGGGGCTCAGTAGTTGAGGTCTTGCCTGGCATGTTTGAGGCACTGGGTTCCATCCTCAGCACCGCATTAAAAAAATAAAATGGAGGTATTTTGTCCATGTACAATTAAAAATATATTTTTAAAAAAGTTGGTTTAGGAGATATTACATTTGTGATGATTAGAAGGTGTCTAGGTTAAGGTATTGAATGGTCAGCAGGATATGTGAGGTTGAAATTTAAGGAGTTCTGGGGATATAAATTTAGGTACCTTCAGCTTCCTGCTTTGAGATGTGAAGTTGTGTGGGACCATCAAGTCAGAGTGTAGATGGAGGTGAATGCCAAGACACGGCAGTGTTTAGAGGTCAGGGAGTAAGGAACTAGCAAAGGAAGCTATGAAGGAAAGGCCAGTGAGTCTGAAGAGAAACCAGGGGAGTATGGGGTTTGGAAAACATCCCAAGGAAGTGTTTTAGGGAGAGGAGTGATCAATTCATATCACTTTCTACTGATGGATAAGAAAGGAAAGGACAGAGAACTAATTGGTGACTTTAGTAACATGGTAGCCATTGGAGTTCTTGACAAAAGTAGTTTCTGCGACGTGATCAGGGAAGAAGCTTAATTCAAATGGATGTAAGGATAAATGAGAAAAGAGAAACTGGAAAAGTATTTCTATACAGGAAAGTAGAAAAATTGAGTGGGACCTGGATGGGGTGAGAAGTCAGAGGTAGGTTTTGTTTATTTTTGTTTGGGGTTTGGTTGTGTTTGTTTTAATATGAGAGAAACGACAGCATGTTTGTCTGTGGCCTTCTGAAGGGAACATTCCAGGAAAAGCAAAGGAGGAATAATACACAAGAGCTAGAAGAGAACTATAGATCAGTGTCTTTGAGGAGGTGTGAGAGGATAGAACCTGCTTCCTAAGTGTCCTTAATAGGTGCATGGCAATTCACACATAGTGGCAAAACAGAAGCAGAATACAAGGACACCAAGTAGTAGATATGATGGCTTTGAATCTTCCTTCCTCCATACTCCTATTTTCTCCTGAAACCTGAAGGCAAACTTATTAGCTCAGTGTGAGAATGGGGAAGAGATATTTGAAGTTTGAAGAGAATCCAAAGGTATGAAATAGTCCAGCAGAGGAGAATGAATGGACTCCGGAAATGCAGGCTGCTTCTAGAGCAAAACTGAAATCCTGGTTAGCATATATATGTTGGAAATTATAATAAAAATATCGTATTGATAAGGAAGTGTAATCAAAAAGTCTGTAAGCCACAGTTCTAAGAAATAAATCACCGGATTCCCTGCAACTGGTTTTGTTCTTGCAATTTTTTTCTCCTCATTTTGGTGGTCCTTAGGAGAGAAGTTGAAATTCAGTTTAGTCCAACCCCTAATAGGCATATAACAGAGCTCCCCTGAACCCCAATTTCCTTATCTTTAGAATGAGAAATAATAGCACAAAGCTCATTGAAGTCATTGTTGGGGTTAAATGAGGTAATTCTTGTGAAAGGTTTTCCCATATATCCCGCCTGAACGTTTTGGTAAGGATGCTAATTATAATGAAGAATTGACAAAAATTTAAGTACTAAATTCCCAACATTATTGTAGCTTACAATAGCATTGTAAGCTAAAGTGACAAATGTTCTTAATCTTCTTAAGTCGTTTATAATCTTTCAGCTGGGCATGTTGGCGCATACCTGTAGTCCCAGTGGCTCGGGAGGCTGAGGCAGGAGAATCACAAGTTCAAAACTAGCCTCAGCAACTCAGTGAGACCCTGTCTCTAAATTAAATATAAAAAAGGGCTCTGGATGTGGTTCAGTGGTTAAGTGTTTCTGGGTTCAATCCCTGGTACCAAAAAAACAAAAAAAGTTTATGATCTTTTAGAAAGACATGATTATACATACAAAGCAATTAGGTAACAATTAGGTAAAAGTATAAATGAGTGCCAAGATACACTCCATAGATCTCATGCCAGGACCACAGTGTATAAGAAGTATAGTGAGAAATTCAAGACCATAGGCAGATGAATTGCCAGAGCCAGAAACCACACATACTCTATTGCAAGCTGCTATTATCTATTTAGAGCTATAGAAATTGTCACTTGGTTTTCTATAATTATTGCCATAAATGAAAGTCTAATTGAAAAATTATCAATTTGGCTGAAAGGTATGGCCTTTGAAGAAGGAATAAATTGGGAAAGAATATCCATGATGTTAAACAGATTTTGTGGCGTGTACATTCACTGTGCTCTCACTGATTGTGGTGATGCAAGCACTGTCAAGCCTGTCAGGCACTCTCCTACCTCATTAATCCTCACTCTGTAAGAATTAGCATGATCCTTTACAAATGAGGTAATGAGGAAAAGCCTAATTAAGTAGCTGGCCCAAGGTCAGGCAACTGGTAAGAGGCAAAGCTGAGATTCAAACCCAGCTTGTCTTATTCACTCTACCCCTACTACTCAGTGGGGCAGTTTCTATTTATAATTTTGATGATGTTTGAAAGGAGTAAGTGCCCACTTATAAAGAAGCATATGGGACTTCCAGTTTCATTTATTTCTGCTCAGAAGAATCAGTTGCTCTTATAACCTTACTTTAGTTTAAGTTGAGACGTAAATAGTTGAGCTCAAATGGCAAAGCCCAATAATTCTTTTTTTGAAGCAACCCTAAGCAGATCATCACTTGGAAATACAATCTACTGTGCTTTTGAGTGCAAGTACAGCTACCCCTTCTGGAAGTGTCCTTTATTTCACTGGAGCAGGGGACTTTACTGAACATTTGGTTTCTTGGAGACAACTTTCTTAGGTGAGGTTATTTTCACTGAAGATTGACCGAATTCCTTGAGCTCACAGCCTGTCCTTTTAGTTAACCATTTAGTTCACTATGAATTTGCAAGAGGGGAAAAGGATTTTTTCTCCCAAGGAAACATCTGTTGGTGTAAAAGGAGCCAAGCTTCCCATCTAACATTTGTTAAATTATTGGCTAGAGAATTTGCAAGAGTGGGACTTTGTATGTAAAAACAGAGTGGAGAACAAAAAAATAAAACTTCCAGGTCCATGAGAATGTGGAAGTGGCTGCCTGGTGATGATTCACCATCTGCCAGCCATTCAGATCTCCTTGCCAGAGAGATTTATTAATGGCCAAAAGGGAAAGGGAAGTGCAGGCCAGTGGAAAGTGGAGGCCTGCGCTAATATCATTGCATGGCCACACGGGTCATTGACTCACCAAAGAAACTAGCCTCCTAAGCATCCTGTCATACTTCCCTATATTTGGAACAAGCTCTGAACTGTCTCCATTGAAACACTCCATGTTCATTAGGAGAGAGACTCCAGAATCACAGCTTACAAACATGGATTAACCAAGTTCAATCTGACAGGAGGTGTCCTTTGAGAAAGGTACTTCTCTCCCCTTGTAGTCAAGTTGACACCATATTCAGTGTTCTTCAGAGCCATCTGCCTAATGAAACTTGAAGTTTTAGAAGAAAAAAGTACTTCCAAATGGAAGTTATTGCTATTATCATTCCTCTTCTTCAGAAACCTAAACAGTCAAAAATTCTGGCAATTCTTTTCTTTCTGCTCACAGAACGTTCTCACTGCTCTAGAACGTTCACACTTCTGCTTGATAAATTCCTTGAGAGAGTAGGTCTGTGATTAGAAGTGCCTCTAATGTAGTAGAACCACATCTTTGAAATCTTCTTGGTTAGTACCCTTGGAAAAATGTTTCTGTAGTTAACCCCAACTCTTCCTTAAGAGGGGCATATACCACCTTAGTCTCCTCAAGGCGCAGTCTTCAAATATACCCCCAAATGGGTTCACTCCTGAATTATATAATGTGTTTCCTATTTTTTTTTTTTTTTTGGTAGCAGTCAACAGAGAAAATCTTCTAGTAAAGAACCTAACTTATCTCCATTCCCACAAACAATCCCATTCTCTGGTCCCACATCTTGCATGCAGTTCAGTGGGAAATTCCTGATAGCCACCACGGGCTTCCCAAATAGGCACTTACTTCCTTCTTCCATGAAGCCTTCCTGGACTACCCCATCCCAAGGACTGCACTCACTTTTGAATTCCAAAAGCATTGTGTTCATACCAATCTTAGATAAATTATTGATCATTCTATTTTATAGCAAGCAGGAATATTATAATAAACAAATCAATTCTCATACCACCATTTTTCAGATGAAAAAGCAGAGAATCAAAGAGATGAAATGGCTTTCTCAAATTTGAACAGCTGATTATTGAGAGACCTGGAACCAGAATCCCAGATTTTCTTACTCCTGATTCAGTGCCATTTCCTCTCTCAAAGACACAATAACCACTTGTCTTCCATTATCTTCTGAACTCTGTTGCCTCCACAAGACTGTAGCTTGACTACAATTCCCTGAGGACAAGCACCATGTTTTATGCCTTTGTTTGTCCTATCAAGAAGGTATAGCAGAGTTCCAGAAAGGCTAAATATATTCCACAGGCATTTGCCAGTCAGCAGACTTAATCAAGTATCTTTTCCATCTAGCTCAGTTCTGAAGCTAACATTTAGCATTTCCTGATAATTTGGTCTCAAAAAATTCAGATAAGCTTCAAAAACCATGCCATTATAAAATTGAGATTACATTTACTCTATTTGTAAAAAAAAAAAAAAAAAGTAAAAGATCTTAATAAACAGTAATCTCAGGTTCTGTTTCCTCCTTACCTTGAGTGGGAGAAAAGGAAGGATTAGTGCACTGAAGGAGCAAACCCATAGAACTATTGCTGAGCA
Organism: Glaucomys volans; assembly: GCA_020662805.1. Classification (NCBI taxonomy): domain Eukaryota; kingdom Metazoa; phylum Chordata; class Mammalia; order Rodentia; family Sciuridae; genus Glaucomys; species Glaucomys volans. Next base: position 97,881 of record JAJEJO010005590.1, read on the forward strand.
GAAGAGCCACTGCTTATAGGACCGTCTCTGTGCTTCCTGGGGACCTGGGTGGCTTAGAGGCATGTTCTCCACGTGGCTCAAACTCCTTCCTGGAGAATGAGAGCTGTGGAAAGCAGACATCCACAAGTGATGGGAGAAGGATGCAATGTCATGTTTTGTAGCATATGGTAATTAGTAGTGGGTGTGGGGGGCGGAGTTTTCCTCTGACAGTGTTGGAAAATGATACTTCCAGGCTAAGTGCTGACTCTCATTCGGCACCCGGCCAGAGACACACGTAAGGAAGAAAAGGCTTGCAGCCAACACAAACACAAGAGGAAAAAGTAAAAAAAAAAAAAAAATCATACAAAGGAAGTTGAGAGGGAAAAAGTCTTTCCTAAAGCACAAGGAAGTGCATTGCTAGCCTCAGTGAGTGTGGGGAGGACAGGACGGGCTCTGCCTCTGGAAGTCTTCCAGACCACTTCCAGAGGAGAAAATGATTTCATAGGAAGAAACAAAGTCTGAAATAAATGCTTATGCTGTGACAGATGTCCTGGACATTGAGGCAGGGTGTTGAGGATTGGAGAGGTGAGGATGCATCATTCAGAAAAACAATCTTAACAAAGTCATCATGTTACATACCTTTTATGCATACAATTTTTATTGTCAATTGGTCCTCAATAAAGTTGGAAAAATACCAAATGTATTACTAGGATTTAATAAAAAATTATAAATACAACAAACTCAATTTTCTCATATTTCACCTTTTGAAAACTCTGAAGTGCCAATGCTGGAATCAAATAGAAATGAAGTCATCATATAAAAGGCTATTTTCCTACACCTTGCCCCCAGCCTGAACTTACACTCTAGTCTATAAACAAGTAGGACTTCTTCCTGTCATCAAAAATGCTGATTTACTACAAAATTGAGGAAATCTCCTGTCCTCAGTACCTCAGTCTCTCCATCTGCTGAAGCGGGGTACCTAACATCTGTACCTCAGAAGGTACATCTGGCATCAGGCCCAAGGGAGAACCTGAGCTTTTCATTCATGTCGACCTGAGAGCCATGCCTGGTACCACCTAGCACCTACCTGCTGTGTGGTTTAGGCTTATTACTAGACTTCTCTAAGCCACAACTTCCTTAACTAAAAAACAGAGAAAACTTCTACTTCACAATACTTTTGCAAGAATGAAATACATGTGAAAAGTTTAGCTTATAAGGGGTGTTTCATAAGTATTAGTTTATCTTTTCTCCACTCTCTTTAGAAATGTGTTGAAACCTCAGAAAAGAATGAGAATTTGTTATATTTTCCATGGGAAATAATTCAACTGAAATTCACTTAGATGAAAGGAGTTAAGGCGAAAGTATTTTAAAGGAAAAAAGAGAGAAACTAATATTTTTAAAATTAGAAAAAAGTGACTTAACATCCTCGTTTCTGAGAGAGGAGGCTAAGGGTATGGTGTCATGGAATGGTGCCTCAAATCACTAATGGCTGGTTAAGGATGGGGTGCAGATCCAAGCCCAGGATACTGTTTTGTAACTTAACCGTCCTGTTTTGACTTGGCCCTATTTTAGCTTGATCAATAAGCCATCCCTGAAGAGTAGAATCACACAAGAATGATTTTTCAGAGCAGCACATGTCATGTGGCTATGTGACTGACATCTCACTCCTGCCTTATGCCTGGCCTGCAGCTGGACTGCAGACACTTAGTGTTGGATTTAAAACTGACCACTGAAAAGGAGAGCCATTTCCTTCTTGCTTTTCTGGTCTGTTTCTTCTCCTGTCCCTTCTCTAAGTTTTAGATGGAACTGCCCTGCTTACTGACTTCAGTAAACACTTTTTCACATGAGGAACCGTCCCAGACAAAATCCAGTTCCTCCTTCTGTCCTTGCTCAAGGTTAGGCTTTGGTATATCCTAATGAATTATTTTAACTGTATGACAGCTTCTTAAGAAACATGACACCCTTATCTCATGAAGGCTATATTCCAGGCCTCTCTTCATGAAACAGTATTCAGAAATGAAGACTCTTCAAGTTAGGACAGGTGACAGTTCAGGGAAGACTTTTTGAAATACTATGGTAATGACTCAGAGGTTGGTACCTTTTTGTTATAACCTATGAGGACTGTACGTAATGCCTAAGGGTTTGACAAAGGTAAATGACCAACCAACTCTAACTTTTGTATTTTTGGCCTATCCTGGCTCAGCTCTCTGAGGATGGGATTTTTAAAAACTAAGTCTAACTAGCAAATTAGTTTGAACATTTACTATCTGCCCACTATTATACTAAGAACTTTGGGGGATATAAATTAAAAAATCCACAACTGCTGAGAAATTTGCCAACCAACCATATTAAAACCTTACAAACGGAGAGACAAATGCTCAAATTAATACTACATATAGGAAGGAGAGTGCCTCAGAAAATAGATCTAAAAA
>JAJEJO010005590.1:100691-143769 GCA_020662805.1 Glaucomys volans
ATCTAAAATCATTGAGAAGAGAAAAGAGGATATTCTTTCTCTAAAGAGTGATAAAACTTGAGGAATAAATATTCAGAGGTATAATAAGCTTCTGTAAATGTTAGAGATTAAAATTAGAATTTATGAAGTAACAAATCTCCCAACCTTTTTTGTGTGTATGTGTGTGCCTGTGCAATGCTGTGTATCATGCCTGCTAGGCAAACACTCTCACTGAGCTATACCCCTAAACCTAGTAGTTTTCACTCAAGAGCTGAAAAATGAAGAATTTCAGAACAAAACAGTAAAAAAATTCTTTCTATATTTTTCAGAGTGAAAAAAGGATCCCAAACTGTGCTTAAGAAATTTTAACTGTGTTCATGACTGCTTTGAAATCTGAATGAATCAATTGTATAGTGTTCAGGTATTGGCTAAATCACACTAAAGTGCATTAGGCACCTACTGTGTGCCTTCTCTGTGCACACACATTGCATTGAACATTAAGCAGTCCTGTACTGATAACTCCTTCTATAAAAATGATGGAGCTGACACTCAGGAGGATGAACCAGGTATAAGAGAGAAGGAATCCTCATCTGTTGACCTCACTTAACATTTCTTCTGCCTGTTCTGTTGAAGGGTGTCAAGTAGATCCCGTCCGGGGTACAGGGAGTGCGGAGTGTAATAGGGTCTGTGGGAAACTGATGATAGATACACTTTCCTCCCCAACTCTGCCTTGCTCCCATCTCACCCCTTGCCACATTTTCCTTATGCAACTGTTAATCATGATTTTATTCTTGTGTTTGGTATCACAAGTTCAGTCATATCCAGTATATCAGAAGTCTGCAAAAAACAGTACCTGTGTGACTTTGCTTGCTCTGAGTATTGAAGTATTTATCATCATGACAAATAAGCTCATCTGACTTGAAGAGCCATAAATGGATACAGATAGATGAGAAAGATATGGAGAAAATAGAGACATGATTGCATAGAGGGTTTTAAACTTGGAGCTTCATGAAGGCAATAGCAGTGTCTATTAAAATTAATAAATGCCTGTTCTGCAAGAGGTGTATGCATAGTTTGGTATGAGTAAGTAAATATGAGTACAACTGCATATAGACATGCATCTGCAAATGTGCACATGATATGTATGATAAATTCTAAAAGATACACAGAGGTTCTCATAGCAATCTCCAGGTCATCCTCTCTAGAGAACTAGTAATGGCCCTAATCAAGGTGGCCTAGGGAATATTTTTAAGTTCAGATTATGTTTTTATTTCACATCCTGGGGACTCACTTTTCTGCCCCACCTTGTTTTGCTTTGTGCTGTCTGGTTTTGCAAGTCCACTTTTTGGAACACTTACCAAATTCTTCATTGTCTGTTTTTCAAGTACAATAGAAAACTAACTAGTCTGCTGGCCAGTTTTCATTCGTGACTTTCTATGTTAGCCATCTGCCTTCCTGCCAGTCTTTGGTTGGGGGTATTGTAGGTTCCTGTCTCTCTACCCTGAGTCCTCTATGTCAGTGGCAAGATATTTGGAGGTGTGTAGTTATATGTCCTCTCTGGACTAATTAGCACTATGTCAATATCCTGGCTGTGGGAGGAGCATCTTAAACACTTCTCAATGAGAAATGTGGCTTCCTGCTTGGAATCTGTACTGAAAATAGATTTTCCGTTGTGCAATATGGCATGACACTCCCTATTCGAAACCATCAAACATCACCTTAGAAGCTGTGATGAATGGGCATTGTTTTTAAATCACACCTTGCCCAATATCACATAGACAGAGAGTTACGTATTTTACCTATCAACTAGTTGAATAAGAAGGCCTTAAGAGTCCTGAGACAAAATATTCTCCCCAGATCAGCTGGTTTCCTTAGGCAGGACTGCAAAAGGGTGTTGGGGAAGTATTTTCCCTTGACTCTTCTGTTTGGTTTCCCCATTTGGCAAAGTCCTAAAATAACTCCTCCAAAGTACTACACAACAGCTCCACTGGAGAATACATTCACTAATTTCAACACTCAACTATGACATATGTTCATATAAAAATCCATAAGACACCTTCTCATCTGCTTTTCCATTTTTAGCATGGACCCTGCACCATTCAAATTTAGGTACTGAGAGTCAATGCTAGATTTTTTTTGGGGGGGCAATGAAGAAGAAAAATCAGACTTTTCTATACAAAAATAACCCATAAATACAGAGAACAAAATGTTATCCCCACCATTCATTTAGGAAACATTATTGAATACCTTCTCTGTATTAAGTACAGTATTAGGAACTTAAATATGATAGACAAGGGCCAGTCTCTACCTTCACATGTGTTGTTGTTTTGATTTTTTTCTTAACAGCAGCTGGGAAAAAGGACAAATGCACAAGACCTACACAGGGAGAAGTGTAGTAGTGGGGTGAGCACTGAATATCTGACCTTGCTAAAGGGCGGGGGAAATTTTATAAAAGAAGTAATGTCCAGGCTGAGATGTAAGTCTGAAGAGAGGTTAGGCCAGTGGAAAAAATCCCACACTATTACATTCTCCTAGGCCAATCTACTACTATTTGTACTAATGAATTTGTTGAATAGTATGATATATAAATATATGGTATATAGCATAATATACAAGTATATGTTTAATATTAATGCACATGTGCACATGTGTGCATGCGTAGTACTACAGTGTTTCAGGCTTTACACTTGGAAATGTAGCGGTGAAGAGGAATAAGATGAGCCTTCCAAAATTACATTGAAAATATAAGGAGACAATCATAGATCTTCTTAGTACAATCTTATGTAACTTCCCCAGAGTTGCAGGGTAATTCTATTCAGTTGAGAACCTGCCAAGCATCTAGTGATTCAGCCTAAGCTGTCTGTCTATCCAGTTGGGTGGCTTAAGCCATGATACAGTAGCATGTTCCTCTGTAAAGAAGAAGAAATTTCAGGTTATGATGCCAGTGGAAAAAAACACTGAATCACAATCAACATCCTGGAATGCTGCTTTGTTGGAATGGGGCTAAGGAAAAGCAGCAGGCTCTTTCCATTTGCTAAATAAAGACCAAACACCCCTGAAGTGATATAGATGAAGATTAGGCATAAATAAGGCACAAATTATTTCCATCTTTTCTTTGCCCAACAAGCCTAAGGGAAATCTCTGGCTGACAGTAAAGACATTCCTCTCCTCACACGTACACAGCCTCCTACATCTCTTACCATAGGTCTCTTGTCCAATGAATTCCTAGAATATGTCAGGTGTCAACCTCTCTGGTTGCAACACCACCAAGTGATGATTTCAAATGTCAACCACAGAAAAAAAGAAGATAGAAAATGAAAGATTAACAACAGGGACATACATATGTACTAAGGCCCCGTTCTCTTTTTAATATTCACAAGATTATAAAGCAGACCTTATTAACCCCATTTCACAGATCACAAAATTAAGCTTAAGAGATGTTTTTAAAACTTAACAAAATTATGCAACTAGTAAAGTTCAAATCCAGTTAAATTTAACTCCAAATGTATTCTTTCCATTGTGCCTTGATACATAAATGGGTATCTGAACTTGACTTCAGTAGGGGAAGGATTTTTAAATGAGAAATAGTTAGCAATGTTAAGGATCCCTATGTACCCTACTTCTTAATATGGCACACCAATAATCTCTTTTGAAAGAAAAATACATTAGTAAATAAATGCATTTTTTTAAGCAAGAATGATTTTTTGCTCTGTGTACAATTTCATATTCTTTCTCTCTCTTTCCTCCTTAATCACAAAATGACTCAGGTTTCCAGATGAAGCTATATTTTAAATCAAGATTTAAGTTAGTATAAAGATATTAAATGTACTGGTAACCACAAAAGTATTCTCAGTTGTGGAAATTTTCCCATGGTACTCAATTTTTCTTAAAAGAAAATGATGCTGAGGAAAAGAAATACTCCAATACTATTTATATAGCACCATTTACTTTAGCTCTTATCCTTCCTGTTTGTTTAAGGATAGAAGAAACAATAGTCAAATTTGTGGGAAAACACTGAGTCTAAGGAAGAGTTAATTCAAAAGGAAATCTAGACCCAAGTGGGTTATAGAAATCAACTGGAGTGGTTAATTGTGATAGTTTCATTGTAGAAGAAAATAGGCTTAAAGGGAGGGGAACTAGGATAGTAATTGTGGTAGGGACTCAGATGATTTCAACAACCATTGAAGTCACTTATGAATTTGCTGAAAGGCACCAAGACTGGTGTGAATAGTCTATAGGTAATAACAACATCAGCAGCAGAAACATACTAGTGACTGAGCTCCTCAGGATAAGCAGGAATCATCAACCCAAAATAAAGACTTGACCATGATGATCTGAAGTCAACCAATGTTCAAGGCCCTTCTATGGTCAAAGCAGGAAATTTATATTTATTATGAATGGGCAAGGCACGTGGTTTTCAGTGAATGGAGGGCCAAGAAGACTAAATGGCATGGGCTTCAAATGACTAAGCTAAGGAAAGGGAAAATGGGCTCCAAGTCTGGCTTGCCTTTGTCTGCCTCAGTCTCACTAGTGACTTGGAGCTAGTGGATATGGTGAGGCAGGCCTTCTATGCTTCTGGTGTTCCTCAGTATTGGGAGGGAATGGAGAAAAACTCAGAGCAACAAGTTACCAAGATGGAAAGAGCCCAGACAAGGGGTCAAAATTTTATATAACAGTGTGGTGTTCTGGAAAATTGTGTATGTGGAGGAGTGATGGTAGAGGACATAGACTATAATCTCAAAAATGTGCAAACCATTAAAGGGAAACAAAAATTGAATTCTTTCATTAAATATACATCTTTAAGAATATAACTGCAGAAATTTTGGGGAAACATGGAAAAAAGCACAGTGAATAACTAAAAAACTAAAGTTTATAACTAAAATTGCATAATTATACAATTCAGTTATAACTACTGTTGGCATGCAGATTTTATTTTGTATTTATTTATTTATTTTTATTACCAGGGATTGAACCCAGGGGCCCTTAATCACTGAGCCACATCCCCAGTCCTTTGTTATATTTTATTTAGAGACAGAGTCTCACCGAGTTGGTTAGGGCCTTGTTAAGTTGCTAAGACTGGCTTTGAACTCACTTTCCTCCTGCCTCAACCTCCTGAGTTGCTAGGATTACAGCAAAAATATGACTTCAAGTCCCAAATTCAGAAATTGTTTTTCCACTAACTGATACCAAACATTGCCCTTTTTGAATCACCATGACCCCACCATATACCTGTGAGCTGGTAACAATTGGGGAAGAGGTGATGTGGATATGACCCACTTTCTCTCCTTCTCATGTTACCTGTACCTTGAGTGACTTATTCAACATAAGCAGCCGGTAGGGCATACATGGATTTGGAGGTAGAAAGGGAAACTACGCAGGCCAGTGAAGACCTTTAGTTGAGATTTGGATTTATTTTACTAAGCCATGATCCCTTTGGATGCCCCATTAATTGGCCATAATATGTGCACATCTTTGGGTGGTCTTCCTGCCACCACAGGAAGCTGTCCGTCCCTTTGCTGCTTTCTGACATCAGGGAGTTCTCAGAAGAACACTGCTGCATTTTCTCTCCATTCTCAGAGGGTTATTCTAGGGGTCCAGTGCAGGTTCACCTTTCCTCCAGACAGTCTTGTGGGGTAGGTAGCAATCCTGTACATTACTCCCCCAGTGATGCCTGCACTCACGTTAAATCGATGTCATATCTGCCTTGTTCTGTGGAGGTGGGAAGCAGGGGTGGGCCGTGAAGAGGAGCTGGTCCTCTCACACGCCACAGGCAGCTCATGAGAAGGCTTTTCCTCACAGATGTTCTTCTAATGCCTTTTCTTGTTGCCATTACCCCTTCTTCCCAATTCTAGCCTTTTCTTTTCTACATAGGAAAAGAAAGGTTTCTAGAACATTTGTTAGAATACCTTCTTTCTAAAATAGGAAACAGGATGTTTTCTGACATGTAAGTTGGACCTTAGAACATAACATCCATTTGTGTACTTGGCTGTGGGTTCTCTTTGTAGTAATCTCTCTACTGTCCACCAAAGTGTGAGGCATTAAAGAGGAAGAGAATGAATACAAATTTTTATATAAAAAACTGTATTTTTCATATAGTTTGATAGCTTGGTTTCAGTTAGTATAGCGTAACTGTTGTTGTGTTTAAATAATTCACAAATTGATAAATTAATAGATGCATAGATCCATATTAAGTGGATATAGTGACATAATTGTTAGAATTTCTTTAAAGAATTTTTAAAAATATTAAGAAACACAAAGAATATCATATCATCAAGGGGTTTCATATGTATATATCTCCTCTTATTTGATGCTAACAATATTTTAAAAATCCACAGATCAGATGAGCCATAACCTCTAGAAAAGTTATTGAAATTGTTGTCTATGTCCTCAACCTTATTATCTGAGCTCAAAAATGGACACAACAATGGTGGAAGTGTGAGAGGAGGGTTTGGATAGAGTAGATACCTAAGCTCTACCTAGTATTCCTTCTGGTATTCCATAAGTTCCTCCAGCTAACGGGTTGAGATTGCCTAAATTCATGTGAGGAGACACAGTACTCTTTTGAAGCTGAAGAAGTCTAGCCATTACAAATTGAAGTTTTTGTTTGTATTTGAAGAGGATTCTCAGTATGCTTCTTCCCTGGCTTCCAGTTTAGGAGAAACCCTTATTCCAGATTAGGATAAGAAGGGTCCTGCCTCTGGGCATGAATCTGCTTTTTAGAAATACCAATGTCAGAGAGGCCAGTATTGAACAAAACAATCTTTTAGTCTTTTCCTTTCTTAACCTTATGCTGGCTATCTGTTAACATACTCTAAAATTCAATCAGGCACTGTCTCCTAGAGAAACCACCTCCTGATCTAAGTGCTTCTTCCACTATACCCACATCATATAGCACTTAGCACAACACAACGTAATTGTATGCTTACTTATCTATCTTCTCTATTGCAAATAAATACACATTTGTAAATCCCTTAACACTCAGAACCATTGGCTCATAGAGGACATTCATGAATGGACAGGTGGTTTTACTAATATTAAGCCCTCACAGAGCAGCGACCAGACCAGGTTCAGCATCCATGTCTTGCATCTCTAAGTACTGTGCAAATGCTAACCTCCTCCACTAATCAGCTATGATCGAGGCTAAGTCTATGTTGAGTCTTTTGCTCCACTTTGAACACCAGGGTTGTTTATCCCATGGGCATCATAACATAGATAACAACATTTTATATTGTGCAGCTAAGGTCTGTAGTCTTATCTGACTGTAACCCTGCACTTTTTCTCTCCTGTGATATTCTGGCTGCTGAGGTCACACTGAGGAAAGGAGGCGAAGCAGTGTGTGTACTCACTGTGTTGCCTAAGCCTGCTTATAAACAGCATGACTCATGCTGGTCTTGTCCATACTGGAAGCCCAGTAGCACCCTGCTCGTGGTTTATAGTTAGCAGGATCTTACTAGACACCCTGTAGGCTTTGAGTTACTCAAGATTGCTCTGTATATCTGTTTCCTGATGTATATCAAACCATGCTGTAATGTAAACCTTACCACAAAACCACATCCTTGTCAAATAAGTAAATATAGTCATGCATTCTTACTAAGAGGATGACAGTGATCAGCCCATCTCAGATGGACTGAAGAGCTGACATGCCTTCCGAGCCACTCTGGAGTCTGTTCTCAGCATGGAATTGTTGTATTGTTCACTTCTTCTTTCACCTACAAGTGCATTGCACTTGTCTCTAACAGTGTCTCTGTCTCTATAATGAACTGAAAGCCGTTGAGGGGTGGAACTATGCTTTATCTCTATATTACCCAGTTACACAAGGCCATCACCATGTGGGTGCCCAGTAAATGTGTGTGGGAGGAGTAAGCGAAAGACTGAGTACAGGAATACATTGACTGTCTAGGTCCATTTTCTGCTGCTAGAACAGAATAAATACCACAGACTGGGCAATTTACAAATAATAGAAGTTTATTTGGCTCATAGTTCTTAAGTCTAGAAGTCCAAGACTGAAGGGTCACATCTGGAGAAGAACGTCTTTCTGCATTATAACATAACCAAAGTGCAAGCAATCATGTACAAAACAAGAGATAAAAGTGGGTGGGCCAAACTCCCACTTCTGCCATAATGACATAATCCACCCATGGCGGGGAAGAGCCCTAATGGTCTAATCACCTCCTAAAGGTGCTGCCTCTTGATCCTGTTATAATGGCAATTAAATTTCAACATGAATTTTGGAGGAGACATGTAATCCATAGCATTGATCTTCTTTAAGTCAAATATTACTTATAATTTGAATTTTTTTCCAAGTAGAAATGGGCTCATCCAAGAGTTTTTTCACATTGTGTTTTATATTTCTTTATGACATACATGGATAGGGCTACATCTAGGTTATGCGTTCTCTGATTTAGATCAAAACAAAATGGCCTGATTCCTACTATAATCAGACCTAAAATGTTGACTTCCTGAGACCACTTCTTTGCTTCTCTTAACTCTGACAGCTTATATGTGAAAAGATAAAATTAATCCATTTGAATTTAGAGAAGAAATATGAAAATATGATACTATCAAAGGAGAAGTCTGTATTAGCCCTGGGATGCAGGATGGGATGCAAAAGAGACTTTATTCAATAAAGGTAGTTAAATGGGATTCATGAGGAGAAAGGGGAACTCTGGCCTTCATTTTCTTAGCCACAAAAACATCATTTAAAAGAGCAGCAAACGAGGTGACACATGATCGGAAGACAGGCTTGTCTTAGATGGGGAAGACAAAATAGGAAGATGGTGTTTGGGGGAACTGTTTGGGTTAGCAGTTTCTGACCAGCTGTTCAAACCTGGGTTCATCAGACCTTTGTGTTTTGTCACTTTGCTAAACACCTTTTTGTGATGTAGCTTTCAAGTTTCAGTGTTTTGAGAACCTTAGTGTTTATTCCGTGCAGCTTCAAATTCAAGTGGATGCCCTCTGTAGCCATGCACAATACTGCTTCCATCCCCCGTCCCCCTCCTTCTGTGGACCCACGTCCCATTGTCGTACCCAGTCATCATCTCCTTCGATATCTTTGTAGGTTTCAGTACTATTAACCAATATTTTTGAGATGGCCTCTCATCTTGGTTTCTTATCCTTAAGCATCCTTGTTAATTTCTTCCTTATTTCCCTTTAATTCTAGGATTCATCAGGGTTCTGCCCCTGATTATCTTTTCAGATTACTAAATGTCTCTGGGGAGGGTGAGGTCAGCAGATGACAGACTTGAAAGCATCAGACCCTTGTTCCGCCACAGAAACAGCAAAAACAAACAAACAACAAAATAACTTTGCAAAAATTGTAGAAACCAGTCAAGAGTCTTAAACAAAAAAAAAAAAAAAAAAAAAAAAAAAAGCCCATTCAAGAAAAAGCTACACTCAAAACAGTAAGAAATTTCATGGAATTTTTGTTAATGTCTATGGTTTGGATATGGTTTGAGTGTGTTCCCCTGGTGTTCATGTATTGGAGATTTGAGCCCCAGAATAGTGATGGAGAGGTGAAAGGACCTTTAAGAAGTGGGACCTTGGGAGGGGTCCTTATATCCTTGGGGGAGCCGCACTCAGGAGGAAGTAAGAGAGTGCTGGGGAATCCCTAGTTACTTCACACCAGAGCATTCCTGTAACAGAGCAGGCCTGGCCCCACCCAGCTCTCTGACTTGTGATGTGTCTGATCTCTTGCCTCCCATGCCTGCTCCCACCATGATGCCACCCACATTTAGACCCCCACCAGAGGGTGAACTAATAGGGCTGCCTGATCTTAGTATCCAAAACTGTCGCCAAACAAACCTCTTCATCTAGAAGTTGGCTTTCTCTTATGTGTACCAGGACTAGGGAACTAGGGCAAGCTACTTTCTTCCATATACTCCAGGACAGATGTTCCTTGGGAAGCTGCTCAGAGAAGAAAAGTAAGCAAGCTACTGCTGATGATGTTGCTGCTTCTGTAGCCTGATATATAAAACCCCCTCAGTGACAAACGGCAGAACTAAGGGCACTATGGAGTAGGTGCATGGTACTCATCCTACTGTCTGCCACTAAGGGGCCAAGGGTTCCCCGCTCCCTGGAGCCATGTTGTGAGGGATGGAGGCGCAGTAAGGCACCATGAGGTATGGAGATGCTGTTAGCTCAGCTTGTCACCACTGAACCTTTCTTGGAGCAGTCACTGATCTCTTGTAAGCTTTTCCAATAATTAATATGTCTTTCATGACATCTCCAAACACTTTCTTTGGTCTTTCAGCAACCTACCTCACTGCCCTGACACAAATGGGTTTTGAACATGATACCCTGTCAAAAATAAAATAAGAGGATGCAGCTCAGTGGTAGACCACTTGCCCAGCATATTTGAGGTCCTCAGTCCCCAGTACTAAAAAAATAAAAAGTCTGTTTTAAAGGAACAGTCCATGCTTCTCTTTATAATAGACCTTAAGATCTATTGCCAGGAAGATCTTGTTGGCTGATCCACCTCCCTCCTGCTGTGCATGTGATTCTTCTACCTTTTGATTTTTTAAGGACAGTGCTGTATATGTACATTTCTAATATGCTCTCCTGCCTTCTTCCAGACACTGTACTGGGTCATTTACATGAGTTAGCACTGTCCCTCACAGCAATTCTATGAAGCATTGAGTTTATTCTTCAGATAGCAAAAACTGCCAGATTCAAACCTCCACAACCAACAAGTGATAGAGTCAAAATTCAACCTCTCCATCTTTAAAGACTAAGTTCCTCCCTCCTAATAAACTGCCAACACTCTTGCCTGGGCACACCTCACTATAAACTGACCTATGTTTTTATTTAGTTCACAAATGCTCATAAGAACCCATTGGCTGAGCGCAATGGTGCACGCCTATAATCCCAGTGACTAGGGAGGCTGAGGTAGGAGGATCATGAGTTCAAAGCCAGCCTCAGCAATTTATCAAGGCCCTAAGGAAGTCAGTGAGACCCTGTCTCTACATAAAAAATAGAAAGGGTGGGGATGTGGCTCAGTGGTTAAGTGCCTCTGAATCCAATCCCTGGTACCAAAACAAAACAAAAAAAAAAATGCTGTCCACATGTACCAAATAGTATGTAAGAAGAAGAATGTGTAAAGTGTCAAATGAAAACCATTTCTGTAAAAGATGATGATTATGGAGCCCAGAAGCTTTAATTCTCGGGAAGAAATGAAGCCAGAGAATTGGAAGACATCACCCATGTTAAAAAATTATTTCAGGTGTTTTTGTAGTCAATGCTGTGGTTGGATAAATGTCCCCCAAGGTTCAAGGGTTAATGCCTTAGTTCCTAGAGTGGTATTATTTGGAGATGGTGGAACAGTTATTATAACTATAATATTGGAAACCCAGCCCCTTCCTTTCTCTCTATAAAGAGAGAAAATAAAGCCCCTTCCTTTATTAGGAGGGAGGAACTTAGTCTTTAAAGATGGAGAGGTTGAATTTTGACTCTATCCCTTGTTGGTTGTGGAGGTTTGAATCTGGCAGTTTTTGCTATCTTAACTGAGGTCTTCACCTTTTTTGGGCATGCCCTTGAAGGGAATATTGGAAACCCAGCCCCTTCCTTTCTCTCTCTTCCTCTCCCTCTCTCTCTCCTCCCTCCCCCCTCTCTTTTTTCACTGGGACCAAGAGGTTAATTTTTTTTGGCCATAGCCTCCCATAGTGCCTTGTCTCAGGCCCAAAAGCAAAGGGACCAACTGGCTATGAATTGAAACCTCCAAAGCTGTGAGCCAACATAAACCTCTCTTTTTAAATTGATTTTCTTAAGTATTTTGTTATAGTAAAAGAAAACTAACACAATAGACATAACCTTATGGTGAGTGAGAAATATAAAAGAAGAAGAATTCATTTTCTAGACATGTGGAAAACAATGAATTGAGCAAAAGAATACATTTGTAATATAATTCAGTAATCATTTCTAACTCTTATTCAAAATTGAATTTGTCAGCACATCTTGAAAGTGAATGCACTGTATCCTTTGGAGGCTAGCCTTGCACTAATTCAATTCTGTGTAACAGCTGTCTCCCTCTGGAGAACCCAACTAGCTGGGCTCTCTTTCTTCTTTGGTGAGGCATAAGTATGGCTGCCAAAGTTGCAGACTATCTAATGGGATTCTGATTTTTTGTGATCAAAATTAGTTCAAATGGGAAAAAAGAAGCAGACAATTTCCAGGCACTCACAATCCTGAGAATATAAATTTCATACCAATTAAAGGAAGTGAAATCTTTTTTATTCCTCTTTGTAACTATAAGAAATATTTTTTTCCAACCTTGTTTTTCTTTTCCCTGAGTGGTTGATATGATACCTAGTTTCCAGAATTGTGACCAGTCTTGTTTAAGTCAGCTGATTTGAAGTCTACTGAGTCCAAGTGGAGACTGTTCCAAAAGTCACAAAATCAAGCAGTCAGGAAGCTTTAGTATCAGCCCAGCACATTATGTGACACTAGCCACTCTGTAATGTATAATCTAAGATGTCTACATCTTACAATCTAAGTCACCTACATCTTACCACAGAGTCCCATTTCCTATGCTTATTAACAAAAAAATAAATTAAATGTTCAGTTGACTTAGGGAATAAAAGGTTCACCTAGAAAATCTCTTAGGGAGTAGCCAGCAAAACTGAAAGTTAGGAAAAAAGTCCCCTTTTCTAAAGCATGTGGTGTTTGCCATGTAATGCCAAGAAGTTAAGTACTGCCATATTTATCTGTACAGAAGACACTCAGCCTTAGACTTTCTGATGTTTTTATTAAGAGAGTGCTGAGTTTCTCCTCATAAAGGAAAACAATGTCTGAGCTCCCAGAAGATCATGGAGCCGGACATTTGAGAGTGGGAAAGGATGTGTGCTGTCCATCAAGACACCACCAGTGCATACGCAACAAAGTCACAAGATGTTCATCAAATCAGGGAAACAATTCACAGGAGTACTATTTCCAGAATGTATTTCTGAGCTTTGATATGAATGACTACTCTCTACTTCTTTAAGTGCTCTTGACCTTGGTTTCTCAGTACTTTCTACCTTTCCATCCACCATTTTTAGCCTTTATGATGGGATCCTCTTTCCTTGTTCATCCCTAAAATGTTGATATTAATGGACATTTGGTCCATGATCTCTTTCTCTTCACATGTGGCCAACTCAGAGTAGGTTATGTTATCCACTCCAGTGTCATCAATGACCACCTGTTTGATGAAAACTATGAATTCTGTATCTCAAGACAGAAATCATTTGGGCTCCAGATGCTCATATCCACCTTCCCACCAATCACCTCCACTTGGAAATCCCATTACTCAGCATGTTCAAAATTGAATTCATTAGATGCTTATTCAACTAATTCCTTCCTCTGGATTTCCTATGCTAGTGAATCCATTGCTCTACTCCCAGACCATCCAGTAGCCCATTCTTTATGCCTCCTTCTTCCTCACCATCTCTTCCTCTCTCCATCAAAACCTTGAGTAACTCTTGAATCCACCACTTTTCTCTGCTCAACTGACAATACCCAAATTGCTACAACAAAAACTTCCACTTTTGTTTTCTCCAACTTTTTCTCCATATTCTGTAGCCACCATAATCTTTTTGAAAGAGAAAGAAGGAGGAAGGGAGAGAGAAGGGCAGTAGAAAGAGGGAGAGAGGAATGAAAGGAGAAAAGGAAGAAAGAAGGAAGGAAACGTGGATTAAAATAGTCCCTCTTTAACCATTTTATATGAATTTTCACTTCCCACAGATAAATTCTGATTTCCTAGTCTGGCTACCAATATTCTGCCCACTTTTCCTTCTCCCTTGCCACTCTCTTTATTAGTCTTTGATTTCTAACAAAGTGAGCATGGTTTCGTCCCTGGGCTGTAGATCAGACTGTTTGGCTTGGAACACTTGCAGCATTCCCTCCATCCCTTCACTGCACCTTGTCTGTATTTCATATGGAGCCATCACCTCTGTTGGTCCTCCCCTCCACTATCCCTGTGATCTAGGTTGGAGGTAATCCTGTGAGCTCCCACTGCACTTCACACTCATCCCTCTGACAGTGTAGAGAGAAATACCACCCATTGCAAGGAGCATCGACTGTGTCCCCCTCAATGTACTAGGACAATGGCAAGACGCATGTGAGGTGCCTCTGACAAAGAAATGTCTTGAAACCTCTTGGCCATGGCACTTGTCCTCTTCTCATGACTACTACCCCGGAACAGTAGGATAAGCTAGGGAGGAGAGATTTAACACAGGGGACCAAATTGTTCTTTGTAGGAAACCCAACAGGAATTTAGGGTTTAGAGACATGCCACTCTGCAGAAAGAATATTTGGAAAGAGCAAAAGACCATAACACACAACATCTGGCAGCAAGCTGGAGCTCACTGTTCATGGGGACTTATGAAGCAACAATGTAAAACATTCAGTTTAGTTTGTAAACTGGGCTGCTCTGCAGACTTCTCCTCCCATGAACTCCCCAGATCTTTTATAAAGGTTGGGAGGGGTGTGAAGGAGATGATAGGAACAAAAGAGGTGATATTTCATGCCAAAACTGATATGAACAGAGAGAAGAAAAAACAACAGCCATGGCCAGGACCAGGTTTAGAGAAGGGACACTGGCAGCACTTGACCAGGAGAATGTAGATTTGTGTACTTCCTCCCACCCCTAAGACTTATTAATCATGGGAAGGATGTCAGACTCCCTACAATTTCTGTGATTGGGGATTGAAGCAGTCCATTGAGGGTGAATGGCCAAAGCTGGAGAACTTGGAGATTTGAATGAGAGGATTACTCATCTCACATGCCACAATTACAAATGTGGGCATGTGGGCTCCAGGGTAACACTGCTGGTATTTAAAACCTGCCTCTGCCACTAGTGCTTGTGTGGCCCTGAGCAAGTTATTTAACTTCTATGTGCCTGAACATTGTCATTATCTAAGATGGGGATGATGATATCACCTGTCTCTTTCTCAGGGTTAAGGACCATAGTACACATGTCCTGTGCTTACCTGACAGGTTCAAAGTTGACATCTGCCTTATTTATTGTCATGTCCTTAATGACTTAGCACTGTGCTGGACACATAGTAGACAATCTGTGGATATAAGCTGAGTTCATTCATAAGTGAATAAATAGAAGATCATTCCTTTGCCTAATATATTCTTCTGTGTTTTCTCCCCTCTTAAGAAAGGGTTTCTCATCTAATGTCTTGTTTCAGGCCACAGGTTATCATCACTGATCCCAGAAAACTCTCTCTCTCTCTTTCTCTTTCTCTCTCTCTCTCGCTCTATCTTTTAACCTCTATTTCCCATTCCTATCTCCTTTATCTCTACAAAGACTCACTGTAATATGTCCAATATGTCTGTGTTTATGTTTCAAAGACATATATCTAAATTTTATGTTTATATTATATATAAATGAAGTATAAGCATAATAAATACATGCATATATGAAAAAATATGGTATTTCTTTGGGTATTTGTGTGTTTTAAATGTATTTACATAAATCTCCAACTGAGTGTGTCAATACCCAGAGAAAAACACACAGCACCTCCCCAGATGGACAAATTTGTAAGACTATGACACAACATCAAATTTCCAAATAGGAAGGCAAGAGGTATTATGTAAGTTGTTCAGAGGACACAGATGGTGTGACCACTGTCCTATCCTGGTGGGAGCACAAGGCATGGAGGGATGCTAATCAATGGACCTGAAGCACTAGTTAAAAATGTGTGCTGGGGTCAGGGGCTGGGAAGCTGGAGATAAAGCTCAGAGACTTTCCTTCTGTGTGCATGGCCATGGATTAGATCCATAGCAGTACAGGAAAACAAGTATATGGATTTATACTTTGACTGTTCAACTGAAACTATCCAACATTGCTCTCAGATATTCGGTGCTTTCAAAGAGGGACTAAATATGAGGGACAGGGTTGCTGAGAAAACAAATGTCATGCTCCTGAACATTGCACCGAGCCTCGGCAAGTCTCAGACTAAGACCTGAGCAGGACTACCACTCCATGTAAGTGGTATGTTCTTAGCAGAATAATAACTGCGAAGTCCCCATTAGGATTGCCTAGAGTTCTGAGTTCTTATGACCCAGAATTATTTCAATTACATAAAATCTTCTTGGAGTAGGGTCAGCCCAGAAACATTGCTTCTACATTTTCCTACTCCCACAAAACAGACTTTCAGACCCCACTCTACTACTTCCTATTTTATTTCCCAAGAACTCTTAAGTCTAGAGCACTGTTCATTCCTGAAGTTGAACTTGCCTCTTTGGAATGTTCACTCCAGCTCATAAAGGTGCTGCTATGGGTTTTCTTTCCTGGGCTGGTATTTATTGAGAGCCCAAGAGTGAGCCTCACACCATACAGAGAGACAAGTGTCACACACAGTGACACTTTTCCCCACCTTCTTTTCCAGCCGGAACACCAAAACTTCTGCCAAAGCTTTCCATCCAAATGAATTTTGAAGTTTTAAGCTAATGGTTTTGCTTCCATCCAAGCAGATGATGGCAGACTCTATGCCCAGAAGGCCAATTTGGAAACCCCAATGTCCAGGGTTGGAATAGTATCACCTCCAAATCTGGCTTTATTAATTTTACTAGTCCTGCTTTACAGAAGTATCAACCACTAGTCTGGACTTTAAATGTATTGCCTTTGGATTCCTTATTTAACATTTGGGTGAAAATCAGTTAATGGTATTATGGGGCTCTATCCTTGCAGAAAAGAAAACCAACTTCCCAAGAGATTCATTGAGGGAAATCCCAGACAAGGGATAGAAACATATGCATCAAAATTGAAATGGGTTATTTGTGTTTTAGGTGTTAAGTTTTTTGAGTTCTTTATATATCCTGGAGATTAGTGCTCTGTCTAAGGTGCATGTGGTAAAGATTTTCTCCCATTCTGTAGGCTTTCTCTTCACATTATTGATTGTCTACTTTGCTGAAAGAAGCTTTTTAGTTTGAATCCATTCCATTTATTGATTCTTGATTTTACTTCTTGCACTTTGGGAGTCTGGTTAAGGAAGTCTGGTCCTAAGCCAACATGATGAAGATTTGGGCCTACTTTTTCTTCTACTAGGCACAGGGTCTCTGTTCTAGTGCCTCAGTCTTTGTTCCACTTTAAGTTGTTTTGTGCAGAATAAGAGATAGAGGTTTAATTTCATTTTGTTACATATGGATTTCCAGTTCTCCCAGCACCATTTGTTGAAGAGGATATCTTTTCTCCAATGTATGTTTTTGGCACCTTTGTTTAGTATGAGGTAACCATATTTATGTGGGTTTGTCTCTGTGTCTTCTATTCTGTACCATTGGTCTACATGTCTATTTTGGTGCCAATACTATGCCGTTTTTGTTACTATTGCTCTGTAACATAGTTTAAGTTCTGGTATTGTGATGCCTCCTGCTTTACTGTTCTTGCTAAGAATGCCTTAGCTATTCTGGGTCTCTTATTTTTCCAAATGAACTTCATGATTGATTTTTCCAGTTCTATGAAGAATGTCATTGGGGTTTTAACAGGAATTGCATTAAATCTGCATAACGGTTTTGGTAGTATGGCCATTTTGACAATATTAATGCTGCCGATGCAAGAGCCTGGGAGATCTTTTCTTCAGTTTCTTTCTTCAGTGTTCTGTAGTTTTCATTGTAGAGGTCTTTCACCTCTATTTTTGGATTGAGTCCCCAATTTTTTTTTCTTTTTAGTATATTGTGAATGGGGTAGTTTTCCTAATTTCTCTTTCAGTGGGTTCATTACTGATGTATATGAAAAAGTGCTCAGCATCTCTAGCAATTAGAGAAATGCAAAACAAAATACTCTAAGATTTCATCTTACTCCAGTCGGAATGGCAATTATCAAGAATACAAGCAATAATAAGTGTTGGCAAGGATGTGGGGGAAAATGTACACTCCTACATTGCTGGTGGGGCTGCAAATTGGTGCAACCACTGTGGAAAGCAGTTTGGAGATGCCTCAGAAAACTTGGAATGGAACCACCATTTGACCCAGCTATCCCACTCCTTGGTTTACACCCAAAGGACTTAAAATCTGCACACTACAGTGATGTAATGATGTGTATCCACATCAATGTTTATAGCAGCTCAATCCAGAACAGCAAAACTATGGAACCAACCTAGATGCCCTTCAACAGATGAATGGATAAAGAAACTGTGGTATATATACACAATGGAATATTACTCAGCTTTAATGAAGAATGAAATTATGTCATTTTTCGGTAAATGTATGAAGTTGGAGAATATCATGCTAAGTGAAATAAGCCAATCCCAAAAAACCAAAGGCCGAATGTTTTCTCTGATAAGCAGATGCTGATCCATAATGGGGTGGGGAGAGTAGGGAAGAATGGAGGAAATTTGGATTGGGCATAGGGGAGTGAGGGGGGGTATGAGTGGGCAGGATGGTGGAATGAGATGGACATTATTACCCTATATGCATGTATGATTATAGGACTAGTGTGACTCTGTACCATATACAGCCAGAGGGATGAGAAGTTGTGCTCCATTTGTGTACAATGTGTCAAAATGCGTTCTGTCATGTATAACAAATTAGAATATATTTTTAAAAATTTTAAAAAATTGAAATGGGGGATAGTTAGTATTATGAAATAAGTTAATATAACTGTGAATCTCTGAAAAAAAAATATGACTGACAGATGAACCAGGCAAGAACAGCTCCAGGGCAGTGCTGTGCCTAGGTGAGAGGGCATTTCAGAACTGGGTTTCATGCTGGAGGGAAGCATGAAAAGAGGAACAGGAGCTGATTGAGAGTGGAGAGGCAGAGAGAAGAGGTGGTAGCAGGTTCAGGACAGTCAGGGAAGGAGGGAAAACACAAGGTCCCTAATGACAGGGCCAAGTCAGCTGAGTCCTGTGAGTCTGGGCTGAGACATGGCATCTTGGGCCACAGCTTGGCCTGTAAATCTTGTTCTGCTGTTGAGAATCTGCAGACTGTCTCTTAGAAGATGGTGGGAGGAAAGTGAGGTTATTGAGGAGGAATGGGAAATGATTCATGGTCCCTTTTTACTTACACCTCAGGTGGTACCTGTGAACAGTGATCAAAAACTGAGGCAAGAAAAGAGGTTCAATCAAAGGAACTGTCTTGCCTCTGGAGCAGGAGGCTGTGTGGGGTGAGGCCACATGCCCATGTCAGAGAGATGGAAAGAAGGCCGAGTAAGAAAGGAGAGCTTCCTGCTCTGTCTTTCCTCCCAAGACAGATCCTCTGAAGGATGAAGGAAGGGGGAGAGGAAGAGAAATTCCTCTATTGATTATCAAGTAGTTTTGCTCTGATCCAGAATTTCACTTTCAGTTTGGTGCTGTCTTAGACAGGGGCCCTTCTCTGAATGAATCTGTTCACCAGGACGCGTACGCATTGTTACCTCTTATTGGCTAGGTACCTAGCGTAAGCACAGACTGTTGGGGCAGCATCTCCTCTAAATCTACAGTCTAGGGAGGAGCTACCTGAAGAAGGTCGGTGAGGAGAATCTGGTTTTGTCCTCTTGGGTGCTGACAGTGCGGGAGCTCCCTGCATGGCCTTTCTCGAGGAACCCTGATCTGACTGATGCACCTGCTTCCTTCCAGGCAGCACCCAGGGGAATTACTCAATTACCCATAACAGAGTGTCAGTCACAGGCATTTTTATTTTGGGCAGTGCTACGGGTCATTGCAATGTTGTTAGTTAATATACTCAAGATCTGGGGCCCAGAAGAAAGTTGTAAATCCTCTCAAACAGGCTCATGATATGACTGTGAAATAATTGTCCTTTACCCCTGGCCTTTTGGCCACTTTGAGGTTATCATGATTATTATTGTTACAATTTTTTTTACAAGCCGAAAGGAGTCACCTCACACAGCAGGTGTGGCTTTGTCTTATTAAGGGACCAACTAGAAAGAAATGTAAACTCACACAAAGATTTTTAAAAATAAAAGGATTTGGAAGATTACAAGGAGCTCTTGGGTATAAAAGTGAGTCTGATAAGTTTACTCTTCCTGTGGTTTCCTTGGTGTTTGTGCTAGACTCCCCAGAGGTCAAACTCAGGCAAGGAGCACTATCACCAACTTCAGGACTTGGATGAGTTTGTGCTTCTGCCCCCAGAGAATGGAACAAAAGTTTAATTTTGTGTGTGTGAGATGAATGAATGAATGAATGGCAGTATTTTACTTGTGCACAGTACTTTGCATCTTTATTTACAATAACAGACATTTGGTGGTATTTTTATTTTTAATTATACATGACAATAGAATGTATATTAGCAGAATATACATACACAGAGTATAACTTACTCTGTTTAGGTTCCCACTCTTGTCACACATGATATGGTTACCCTGGTCGTGTACATAAATACAAGGCTAGGAAAGTTATGACCAGCTGATTCTGCTATCTTTCCTATTCCCCTCCCCACTCCCTTCCCTTGGTTCCCCTTTGTCTAATCCAATGGATTTCTATTATTCCCCTTTGGGATTAGGGGAATTCCTCCCTTGTGGTGTGTTAGCATCCACAAGTCAGAGAGAACATTCAGCCTGTGGTGTTTTGAGATTGGCTTATTTACTTAGCGTGATATTCTCCAGTTTCTGGATGGTAGTTCAAGAGTTTAGAGTATACATTCCAGAGTACACATTCTTTCAGTTCTCCACATGTATAAGGGAGGGCAGGTATTATCACCACCCCTCTCACAGATGCCAAAGTTCAGATGAAAAGTTCTGGAAGCAGATGGTGGTGATGAAGTAGCTGCACAACACTGTGAGTGTGCTCCATGCCATGCCACCAAAATGTCAGCTTTATGTCATGTCTGTCTTACCACAATGGAAAAGACATAGAAATCCCGTCAGTATCTTTAAGGAGAATGAGGTGATGGCCTGATTACATGTGAGGATGGGGAAGGAAACAGCAGGAGAAAAGCAGTCTCAAAGCAAGGTGTTGACTGGACTGATCAAACAAGACTCCTGTTCACCTGTGGCAGAGGGACAGGGGTGAGAAGGGCACCATGGTCCAGTTCACTGGACATTATTAGAGAAACAAGTGTGGGTGTAAACAGGATTTTTTGTTTGAGTTTAATGGGAAAGTCATGACCTTTGATACTGCCTTTGAGAATATTTTAACATTTGCCCTGGACATGATTTGATCCAGCCCAGCCCATGTGTGTGCCTGAATTCCAGTAGTTTACTATCACTTAAAACATTTTTTAAAGCAAGAACTTATAATTCTATAATTTACTATGTTAAAAGAGGAAATTTACAATTCCTTCCACTTAGATTTCTCAAACGGCATCTTACTTTGGGAAACATGTCCTCACTCCTCTGCAGGACCCTAATTAATTGCATTTGGTTTTTGTCAACTAGTTTTTGATTGCAAAAATCAGGCACACTAGGGCGCCTCACAAGGGCTCAGATGTATTTGACTGCTCATCTCTGTGTTTCCTCCCCATCCTCACATTCAAGGCCGTTGCTGCTCCTTAAAGATAAAGGTTCAATTCCCATTGCTCTGTGATCAATACCAATGAAAAAAACTGCAGTTTGTGTGGGATTCAGGGCAGCTGCATGCTGCTTTGCTCCCTGGTGTATCTTTTAGCATTTGCATTAGCAAGTTGGTATAAGCACATGAGACATATTCCACAAAGTGTATTCTGCAGAATGGTAGAGAGTGTCTCTTGAAAACGTTGCTCTATGATCAAATAAGGTTTTTTCACAGATTTTAACTGAAAGACCTTCTAAGTGAATTATTTGAACCTCTTGCTATACCTCTTGTAAAATACTGTGAGGAAGAAGAAATTTAAAATATATTGGACCATTAATAATATTTGTCTTTTTGGCCAAATGCCCAGGGTAAAAGTATTTTGGCATGTATAAAATATTACCCATAGTTTATATGATTTAGCATAATAATTTAAAGGTAGTGCTTAGAAATATAAAGGTCTGGTGAAATCTGTATTTTAAAATAGATATTAGAGGGAAACACACCATTTTCTAGCATATTAAAACACTAGTTAATAGAACCATGCCCTCTGAGATGATGGACACTGTTTAGGAAATTAGAGATCTCATGCCTTCCACCCCCAAACTTTTCTCCCCTCTTTCTGTCAACTTCATTGGTATACAGTTCATATCCCATAAAATTCATTCATTTGAATATACAATCTAACAGTTTTTAGTTTTTATTCACAGAATTGTACAACCATTTACAATTTTAGAACACTTTTATTCCACCAAGCAGAAACTCCATACCCCCTGGCACCCATGTCCACTACCCCAAGTCCCTGACAACCACTAATGGACTTCTGTCACTGCAGATTTGCCTATTCTGGACATTTCACATAAATGCCATAATACAATATGTGGAATTCTGTGATTGGCTTCTTTCACTTAATCTATCCAAAGTTCACCCACATTATAACAGGTATTAATGTCTTCATTCCTTTTAATGACTGAGTAATATTACATCGTATGAACACATAACGTGTTTATTCATTGATCAGTTGATGGATATTTGTGCTGTTTCTGATCTTTGGCTAGGAAGAACAATGCCACTATGAACATTCCTACGCAAGTTTTGCATGGACAGGTGGCTTGATTCTCTTGGGTATATGTGGTGATCCGATGATGACCATATATGTGAGGAACTGCCCAGCTGTTTTCCACAGTGCCTGCACTTTTCACGTTCCCATTAGTGATGCACGTGTCGTAATTTCTCAACACCCCTGCCAATGCTTGTCATTGTCTGTTTTTCTTTTATTATATGATTCCAGTGGGTGTGAAGGGATTGTAGCTTTGATATATACTTTCCTAATGACTAATTAGGAGGAGATCCAAGATGGCGGGCTAGAGGAAGGCTGCATTCCTACTTGCTCCGTGGATTCCTACTTGCTCGGGATTCAAACAGCAGGAATATGGCTCTCAACGAGATTTTATATTCAAAGCACATATAAGGGGTCCCCAGGTGCCGCTCCAGAACCAACTCAGCAGGGCTGGGCTCGGCCCCGCCGCAGGCAGCTACCATCCGGGAGCGCCGGACCCTGCAGCTGCTTCGGAGCCACCAACCTGGGTCTGCGCCAGCCAACAAGTGAGTGCGGGTCCCCAGCAGCGGCTTTGGAGTCACTGGCCGTGGCTCCGGCACCAGCCGGCGGCCTCCCAGGCAGAGACCGAGCATCTCAGGCTACCTGGGGCCTCCAGCGGCGTCTGGGGAGGTCCGGCCGGGAAATTCTGGGATCTCGGTCTCTGGCGGGGAGTGGGAACTATTCCGCGCCACTTTGGCAGCTTCCCTGGCGGAGAGTGCCCATCTCCGGCTTCCTGGGGCCTCCAGCTGCGTCTGGAGAGGTCGGCCGGGAGCCCCTGGGATCGCTGACTCCAGCGGGGAGTTGGAACTGCTCCGAGTTTGGCGGCTTCCCTGGCAGAGGGGGCCCATTTCCAGCTTCCTGGGGCCTCCAGCGGCGTCTGGAGTGGTCCGGCTTGGAGCCTCTGGGATTGTTGACTCCAGCGGGGAGCTTAGGGCCTTTGGCGCCAGCTTACAGTGTCCCCAGGAGAGAGCAACCACCTGCCACTGCCTGAACCCCCAGCGAGGAGTTCAGGTCAGCCTGGGCTCTCAAGCTCAGTGTCTCCATCACTGAGCACAGTCCTGTGACACCACCCCAACTTGATCTAGTGCCCAGGCCCACACCCAGGCCCGGAGTCTACCACCTTGCTGTACTAATTGTCTATCAACACTAGGCTGCCTCTGCCCAGAAGCATTGATCATTCCCAACCTGGAGGTAGTGGGACAGCACCTTTCTTGGGTCACCGCTTGATCAAGCACCCCTCAAGCAACAGAGGGGAAGATACACGAGCAACATGAGAAAACACAGGAAGAAGGTGTCCCAATTAAACCTAGATGATATATCAAGAGAACCCAAAGACAGCATGGTAGAAGGAATGACAGAAAGGGAGTTCAGAATGTTCATAATTAAAGTGATCCGAGAAGAGAATGATGTGACGAGAGAGCAGATTCAGGCTATGAATAATCAGCTAATAGAGCAATTGCAGGAAGCAAAAAATTACTTCAATAAAGAGATAGAAATTCTGAGAAAAAAACAGAAATTCTTGAAGGAAACAAGGAAATGAAGGAAACAATAAACCAAGTTAAAAACTCAATAGAAAGCATAATTAACAGAATAGATCACTTGGAAGACAGAACCTCAGACAATGAAGATAAAATATTTAATCTTGAAAACAAAGTCGAACAAACAGAGAAGATGGTTAGGAATCATGAACGAACCCTCCAAGAAATATGGGACATCATGAAAAGACCAAATTTAAGAGTAATCGAGATTGAGGAAGGCGCAGAGATACAAACCAAGGGTATGAATAATCTATTCAAGGAAATATTATCAGAAAATTTCCCTAATATGATGAATGAGATGGAAAATCAATTACAAGAAGCTTACGGGACACCAAATGCACAGAATTACAACAGATCCACACCAAGGCACATTATAATGAAAATGCCTAACATACAAAACAAAGATAGAATTTTAAAGGCTGCGAGAGAAAAGAATCAGATTACCTACAGGGGGAAACCAATACGTATATCAGCAGATTTCTCAGCCCAGACCCTAAAAGCAAGAAGGGCCTGGAACAACATATTTCAAGCTCTGAAAGAAAACGGATGCCAACCAAGAATCTTATACCCAGCAAAACCTAATGACTAATTATGTTGATCACCTTTCTTCTGGGCTTATTGTTTACTTGTATATCTTTATTGAAGAAATGTTTATCCAAATCCTTTGCCCCTTTTCAGTTGACCTATTTATACTTTTATTGTGGAGTCTTAAGAGCTTTTATATGTACTCTGGATACAAGTCTTTCACCAAATATATGATTACCAAATATCTTCTTCCAGTCTGTGGATTGTCTTCATTTTATTGATAGTGTCCTTCAAAATACAAAAGTGTTTAACTTTGATAACATTCAATTTTTTTCTTAATTAAAAAAATGTTGTCATAGTCCAGTGGTAGTCAGTCCATTTTCTTGGCTATGAGACTGCTAACTGGGCTGGGAGGGAGGAGACATAAAGATCAGTTAAAACAGAGCAGATTCTGCCTTCTTATAGAGGTTAAGTCATTTCTCTATATAGGAGAAATGTTTCCATTTGTTTTGCAGCTTTACTTTCCAGACTTCTAAAATGCTCGATTCTAGTTGTTTCACCAGTAATTTCTTTGTCTTTATAAGAAAATAGGTTTGCTGAAGGCCTTGCTTTGTCATTCCAGAAAACTTCTCTCTTCTAAATGTTGCTTTTTACCATGGCTGTACTCTTGCAATTAAATTTGTGGGGAATATTAAACTATTCCCCTTGTCCTTTATTAAGAACAGGGCTGGGCAACTCTTCCTTAGCATTTCTTCTCAAATAATAGTTTATCACATAATATTGAAATGATAGTTCTTTCTTATTAATAAGAGAGGATGTGACTGTCAAATGAGAAATGTGTGTGCCAGGAGGGATGAAGTAGATCAGTTGCCCCTTCTGTCCTAATAGATTTTGGGAAAGAAAAGGGAGTTCACCAAGTCTTATAGAGAAACCTTTAATGTCTTTGTTTCCCATACTCAAGATGAACCCCAAGAGGAAGGGAGGCATTGTAAACATCCAGATACATATGCCTGTGTATCCTGGGGGATGATGCTAAGAAAGAGGATCCTAAAGTATCTTTCCCTCTTCCCCAAGCCTGTGCATGTTACTGAACCATGTGACCAGAAACTGAGGTATTGGTAGGCGCATCAGACTGGCTGAGACCTTGAGTCTCAATGAATTGGTGGCCACATATGAAATATAATGCAAATGCACTAGGCCACATGCATGCACTAGACATTTCTTTGCATGTCCTCAAAAAGACCAAGAGAAACCACCTGCACCTGGAATGCCACCTGTCCAGATAGCACATCTGACTGGCTGCCCCGTGGAAGAGCCCAGAGGCAACCAATAAGGTTGTTCAGAGAACACTGCTGAGTCCTATCATTTGTCTTCCATTTCCATGAGGTTACCCTTGGAACAAAGCAATGGTAGTGCATAAGAGGAAGGGTGATGAGAGGGAATCCGAAACTCAGAGCACTTTCCCAACAGAAACTGAGTCACTTGGAGTACAATACTCAACCTGAAAGAGCCTGTGATGTAAGAAATGGGAAGTTGAAAGTCTCTGACTCCACTCTCAAAGAGGCGTGGGGGTATGGTAAGGAAGATCAGATATAATAGAAAATAAAGAAAAGAATTCTCTTTGTGCATTTAAGTGCAGTGTGAGTCAATTGGTGATCCAATTGCTTTCTCTTCTTTTTTTCCTCATCAGATGGAAATGTGCTAATCTTCTTTCTAATTGAACGTGAATTTATGCTCTCTCCAGCTATTGTCTCATGTTCTCTCCTTTCTCTTTTTCCATCTGGTACAATCTGTAGAAGTGAGAGGGCCTCTACTCTTTTTGTACTTGTTCTTACCACAGATCTCTGCATAAGCTTTTATGACCATATTCATCAAGACAGATCCTCCATGTAGACATCAAAGCTTCTGTTCCCTCTGTTTTGAATACCCTCCACCTCCTTCCCTTCTCCACCTGGCTGTCTCTTCCTTGTCCTTAAGAAATCCCTTTGAACACATGTCCTCTATCCACAGACTTAGTCTGAGGCTGTTCCTATGGGCTCCCGAGACACTCCACCCATCTCCTTCCCCCCCTCCAACAATATCTTATATATTTACCAACTTCTCTGTTTCCCTCACTGGGCTGGGAGCTCCCAAATGCCTGTTTTGTGTTTCATTTGACTTTTTCTCAGCATCTAATTTAATGTCTGGTAAGCAGAAGAAGTTCATTGTGGCACATGGTGTTTATAATTTTTGATTCTGTGTCTCAAATGTCACTACTCTGTATTTTTCATTCATTCAAACCATACATAATACCTACCATGGGGCTGATACTTAAGTAAACCCAATTCTTAAAGTTGAGGAGCTTAGAATTCCGTGGGGTAAATATACCTGACTGGTGGATTGAGTAACAAAAATGTTGTGGGAGCACAGCCAGCAGCACCCCAGCTTTCCTGAGGGATCAGGGGAGGCTTCAGCAGAGAAGGATGCATTTTATTTGAATCTCAAGAGTGAGTCAAATTCTGCAACACAGTAAGGGTGAGGTGGGAGATCATCATACAGTATATGAAAAGCAAGGAACGATAATTCAAGTTGACATGGTTAACATTTATTATTCCATCTGAGTTGAAAGGATGGACACAGGTTGACTAAAAGCTTACTAGTTAGGTCCATTTTGTAGACCTGAGCAAACCTGATTTCTAAGAACTACAAAATTACTTTTAGATTTCCAATGGCTTTCATTTGCCAGTGTCATCATAGAGTCAGAAAGGATTTTTTTCTTCCAATTTTCCTTCCTAGAGTATACATGTCAGGAGATCATTCCACGGTCTGTCCCATATTCTGACTATGGCTGTTTTCAAGTGAAGTGCTGAAGAAGAACATCTGCTGCTTGTTCCCAACTGCTTTCTTCAATCCTAACTGGTGATATTGAACCATAAGATTACATCAGAAACCTATCTGGGTCTCCTAACACCTCTCTGGTTTGAGGAAGTGAATACTAGGGGAAAGGAAATAGTGATTATCAGAGTGTGCAACTCTTGAATGTTCATGTGCATTACATCAGAACAATATCTTGTTCTCTCTTTCTCTCTCTTGACCTCCGTGTGTGTGCAGACTAAGCTCTGTTGTTTATTCTTCCTGGTTGAGTAGATTTCTGCATCTTTCATGCTTTAACATGACTATCATTCATTCAGTCATTCATTCATCCAATAAATATTCATTGAGCATCTCTAATAAGATCTTAAATATGAAAGTAAAACAGACTATAACAATATAGAGAATAAATATTTTTAAAAACCTACTGAAATGGGATATCTACAGTGAAGGCAAAAGAATATAAGCAATATGAAAAGAATATCATCAATGTAAATTTATAAGTGTAATTTTTGAGATGTTAAATAAATGCAAATGAACATAAGTGCTTTAAAGTTCAAAGACAGAAAGACCTCTGAGGCCTCCTTGGGGTCCTGGGAAAGATCTCAGAGGTGAGGAGAGGTGAGCTGAGAATAGACTAGTAGTTGGGGAGACCTGACTTTAAACAGAAGAGAAGGACATCTGAATAGCAGAGGGCTTCTGCAGACCAGCATTGTCCTAATTTTTCAATTAGGTGGTAATTACATGAGAATTCTTTTTATGGAATCTCATTAAACTGTTCTTTTGTTTTATTAAATTTTTACACATATAAAATTTCACAGTAAAATGGTTTTGAGAAAAGACAGGTGGATGGAAAAAACTCTATTCATTAAAAATTTAATGATCTTCATGCCTCCACTATGATACTGAAAATCAAAGAGGAGTAAGACAGCCGTAGCTGTCAGGAAGCTCCCCATGTGCATACAGAAGGGGGTGGTGGCTGGAGTTGAGCCCAGAGATGTGGAGTGGGACCCAGTCAAAAGAAGACCACAGTGCCACGGTGCTTCAGCTTTCCCCAGTCAATAAGAGAGGGCACAGAGGGTCTAAAGCAAATCTATGTGATAAGCTTCTCAGCTTAGAAAGATAACTCTGGTCATCACATAAATATGTATTAAGGAAATGAAATAAAACCTGAAGTACAACACCTGATAAATCTAGTGTTCTAACTTTCTCATAAACACATTTTCCTTCCCCAATGGGTTTTGATTGTCTGAGCTTGTCTTATAACAAGTAGTATACACGATCCTTATCATATAAAATAAACCAATAAATTAAATTTAGTTGCTTTAATACTTTCCTTTACAGTAGGAAGAGCAAAATTGAAGTATCCATTGAATGAATAAAAGGACTAATGGGTTATCTTAATGTTATGAACCTTCTAAAATCTGGTGAGTTGTGCCCAGTTTTATCAACATCATAAAGTCAGCTCCTAAATTTTTATTTTATTCTGATTGCATCTGTCTCAATCCCTTTCACCACACCAGGAAGATCTGAAGTGCTATTTATGGCAATTAACCCCCCAAGCCCTATGTATCACTATAAAAATAAAAGTGTAAGTTTAAAAGTTGTCATAGCTCTAGGATTCTCTTGTAGGTGTCTGTTTCCTCATTTGCAAGGTTACTTTTGAGAGTCACTGCCCAGAACCTGGGTTTGAGCCAACACTGATGGGAAAGAGGGGGAAGAGCAAAGGACCAGAAGTCATGTTGCAGGTGTCAGCAGTTCCTGAACTTGATAGTGCTGGCATTGCATCTGAGAGGGATGTGAAGAGATGAGCTATTTTTAGAATGTTGTTTTCCATGTTCTGACAAGAACCCTTCCCTTTTTTTATTTTTTAAGGATTTTTTTTCCTTTTACATCATTGGTTTTGAATAAAAAATGCCCTATAGCAATAGAGAAGGAAACTAACTCCAGAAAACCTCAGTGGTGAGAAGATGGGTTTCAGGTTTTACAGGAATCTTGTAAAATCTTGTGCACATATGTGTGCATGTGTTTTTGAGGCTAGAACATAGAATTCTAATTTTGAATAAATCCAGGACAGAGGAGGACTCTGGGGAGCACCTAGGGGAACCTGAGAAGGCCAGGTGCAAATTAAGGTCAAATTTGAAAGGTGCATAAGACCCTGTGCCTCCAACCAGGAAGAAAAGGAGGGAAGCCCAACAGTGACCTGACTTCTTTTTCTATCTCAGACAGTTGAGTTTATGATGGAAACTTCACTAACAAAAATCCTCTGAGGGAGAAAGAATTCCTTCTAGGCAGTTCTCCTCCCAATTCTCTCAGATGTGAAAATAATAAATGGAGACCCATATTCTAAATATTTTAAAGTCATAAATGAACTAAGAGTCTGTTCAATCAAATTGGTTTTATTCTCATATTGATCATAATAGTTTGGAAGACCTGTTTCCAAATTTGCAGACACCACTCAGAGTTCTGTGTTTGAATGTGTCAGCATGAGAGAACTAGTCCTCAGACCCCCATCCCACAGCCTGGCACCCCTTTCCACCTCTGGCTGTCTTCAGAAATGTGACAGGCCTTGAGCACCTGTGTGGGGCCCTCCATCCTGCCCATCAAGGCTCGTCTGTGTCCTTGCAAACAGCAACCCTGTAGTTACCCTTTAGGCCTGCAGGCAAGTCTTCCTTCAGGAAGATAAACATGGAAAGAAGACCCTGCCAGCTCGAAAGAAGGGCTAGGGACCATCTGGGCAAGGAATCCTGTATCCCTAGAGGGACTGGGGAACCCAGTCTCTGAATAGCATGATTACATGGTCTCTTATACTCTCACCCCATGAGTAATCTATCTGCCTACTAATATGTCTGTCTACTTGTCTATCCATTACTTTAGAAGAACTTAAGTAAATCCTGTTCTGAGTCTGGACCTAGATTCATCTAGTGTTTGTAATGCTGTAATGTTTTAAATTCCTAAATGGTAGCACATTCAGGAGCTGTCCTACCAATTTGAAAGACCCTATTATGGTGTAGATCTGGAGGGTCCCCCAAAAAGCTCATGTGTGAAAGCAGCAAGATTCAGAGGTGGGGCTTTAAGGCAATAATTAGATCAATCCAATGGATTAATTCTGGGAGTGGAACCTAGTTGGGGGAAGTAGGTCACTAGGGGTGTGCCATGGAAGGGTTTAGGGTTTATCTTTTCTCTCTCTCTACCTCCCTCCCCCTCCTTCCTGGCTGCCATGAAGTGAGCAGTTTTCCTCTGCCACACCCTTCCATCATGATGTTCTGCCTCACCTTAGACTTGGAGCAATGGAGCTAGCCAACCATGGACTGAGTCCTCTGAAACCATGAACCAAAATAAGTCTTTACTTCTCTAAGTAGTTCTTGTCACAGCAATGACACTCTGACTAACATAGGCATTTACCTTCATTTGAATGTGAATCAATATAGAATCTCCAAAGCTTCTTCGAGACCTAGATTGGTGAATAGTTTATGATCCATTGGATTTTTCCCACTCTCAACTTTTCTGAAGAGTATTATATCAGTCAGGATACAATACCTTATGCTTCGCTAACAAACAAAATCTTAATAATTTAGCAT
Source organism: Glaucomys volans (assembly GCA_020662805.1). NCBI lineage: Eukaryota > Metazoa > Chordata > Mammalia > Rodentia > Sciuridae > Glaucomys > Glaucomys volans. The sequence continues at coordinate 131,668 of JAJEJO010005590.1, forward strand.
TAGAAAAACATAATTCTCACTCATGTCAATCCCTCTGCAAGTGTAAACAACTCCATTCTGTGATTTGATGTTCCAGATCACATCCTTCTCATTTTGCCATCTCAGTAGGAAGCCTCTATATTTGTTGTGGCAAAGGAAGACCAGGAGGAAGAATCACACACTGGTAACTAAAAGTTGTAGCCTAGAAGGTCATATCTGTCATTTCTGTTGCTGCCCTAACAGATTTTCACAGTGGTGGCTCAGAAATAAGAATTTATCCTGTCACAGTTTGGAAGATTAAAGGTAATAAGCCAAGGTGTCAGCAGGATCATGCTGCTTCTGCAGGCTCTAGGAAAGATTTTTTTCCTTGCCACTTCCTACTTTGTGGTGCCTTCTGCAATCCTCAACATTCCTTGGTTAAAATGTCTCACTCCAGTGTGCTCCATCTTCACATTGCCCTTTCCTCTGTGTCTCTGCATGTCCTCTACTCTTCTTACAAGGACACTAGTCATTGGATTTAGGGTGCACCTCAACCTTAAGACGTCATCCTAACGAATGGCATCTGCAAACCTTATTTCCAAGTATTGTCACATTCCAAGTTTCTGGGTGGCATGAATTTTAGGGTGATGATATTCAACTCACTGCAAACACCAGTGGCCAGAGCAAATCATATAGCCCTCTCTGATGCATGGTGACTGGGAAATAAAGAGAAGCACATGTGCTATTGAGTGTTATGGAGTACTTGTGTCCCTCACAAATTTTATGTATTAAAACCCTACCCCCCAATGTGATGGTCTTTTGTGGAAGGACCCTTGGGAGGTAATTACATTTATATGAGGCCATGAGAGTAGGGACCCCATGAAGGGATTAATGTCCTTATAAGAAGAGGGCAAGAAAAAGATCTGTCTTGTTCAAGTGAGAAGGTGGCTGCCATCTAACTATCCAGGAAGAAAGTCCTCACCAGAAACAAAATCTAATGGCACGTTGATCTTCTCAGCCTTCCTAACTGTGAGAAATAATTGTACCATGTGTAAGTCACCACAGTCTATGGTTTTCTGTGATGGCAGCCCAAACAAAGGCAGGGAGTGATGCTATTTCTTCCATAAATACAGATTTCAGTTTTCACCTAAAGGGGGAAAACATCTTAATCTTTACCTCCTTTTCTTTATACTGAAAAAAAAATCATGGCATTCTGTAATCTGAGCTAAAAGTAATTGAACTAATTTCCCAACTCCTGAAGTCAGCATGAACTTCTCATCATTCCTGTACATGCAACCCCTGGATGAAGGTCTTTCCAGGGAAGCCATTAACCCCTCAGGACACCATCCCAATTTTAACAGCCTTGGAAAGTGTTCCTGATGGTAAGTGCAGCCTCCCTTCCTATGGTTTTCACATATTGACGCTGTTTTTCAGAGCCAAATAAGGCTCTCCCTCTGCCACAGGACATCCCCACCCATGCTCAGGTGTGATACTTTACGCCTTTCCTCAAAAGTTGTCTCTCCTCTGAGTAAGCATTCCTAGTTCCCCAAGCATCTCTTGTGACTGGGTGTCATCTCTTCACTCTTACAGTCATCTTCTAGAAGAACTACAGCCTGCTGATGTCCTTCTCAAGTTTTCTCAGGAATGAAAACAGTACCACGGACAGTATGGGCAGCATTGAGCAGAGTGATTTTCTCCATTTATTAGGACATTATACTGAGCTCAATTATTAATTTCAACTCAGTTATTAATATTGTTTATATGTGTCCCTACTAAGCCACAGCATCTCCATTCAGTGAATCCATTTTATTTTTTCTTTCTGTTTAAATCTCTCAATGTGCAATGATCACTGTCATTCAACTTGCTTGTGCTGTCTACGACTTTAGCACTTAGAAACCTTTTCAGGTCCTGATTCAGTCATCCAGTCAGGATACCCTGAACTTTGAGTCAGGTCCATATTTGATCAGCTTCCATTCCTGTCTTCCTCTTGGTGCTTATGATTAAACTGGAACCTAAGTCATAGGTTCTGCCACTTGTATATTTAGTACTTTATCTTTTTATTGGCTATAAACTCTTTCAAACTCATAATAACTGAATGCTTTTCCAAATAAACTATATGTGAAAGTATGATGTGTTAAGCAGATAAAAGGGAAATTAGGAGTTCACCCACTTATCTTCCTTCTCCTTCTGAGAACTGCTCCTAACATCTCTCTGAAATCCTACAGCCCCTCTGAAACAGTTTTAAATTTACTCCGATTAAACTGAGTGTTTTCGACTTATGTGGTAAGCAGTTTGTGCAGAAACTAGGTGAGGATGCCACAGAAGTGAGCACTGGGAAAGGTGGCCCTCCTGTGAGACGCAGTGTAACAGCAAGGTAAAGCATAAGGACTTAGAACAGATGATCTGGGTGCCAGTCCTACATCCCCCACTAGTAAGATGTATGATCTTACACAAGCTGCATAACTTCCCTGTGCCCTGATCTTCTAAAAGGATAGAAATGAAGAAATGCCTTTTCTTCCCATCTTTGGTTCATGGCTGAGAAAAGGTAAATTATCAAGAAAAGGCAGAGGTATTAGTTTGTTTTATATTGTTATCACAATAGACCTGAAGCTGAATAACTTATAAAGTGGTTTATTTGACTCATGATTCTAGTGACAGAAGGATCCAAACCGCACGATACTAACATCCTGGTGATGGCCCCTGGCTGCATCACAACATCACTGAGAAGCAGAAGGAAGGAATAGCAGGATGTAGAAGAGGCCAAGCACTTGGGGTGGCCTAGCTTCATAGCAGCCAGGTCACTGGGTCCTGGGAGAGCTGCATTGCTCCCTTACAAGGGCAGTTCCTGCAATGGCCCCATCACTTCCACCACCTCTCAGCGGTTCTTCCACTTCCCTATACCACCACTCTGAGAACCAAGCTATCAGCCCTTGAAGTTTTTGGGAACACTGAAGCCCTGTGCAAACCACAGCAGCATACAAACCTGCTTAATATAATTCATACATGACATGGGGCCCTCACCAATGAAGACCCAAGGAAATAAGGAGATCTGTGCATTTTTATGCTGTCTGATGGAGTAGAGAAGTATGATTGGACAAAGGGAGTGTGATGCTAATAAATTGGGGAGAACTTAGAAGAGATAAGGGAGATTTGTTCAGATCTGCTCTGTATCTTCAAAGATCAGGATATTCATTTGCTCCAGATATAGTGAGGGCATCTCTGGAATGAAGGTCTTAGGACCTGCTAAAGGGAAAGGGAGAGGGAAGGACAGAGACACCTTCCTACTTCTGCTGTTTTTCTCAGTTGCCAAGGTGTCATGTTTTGGATAACATATCCTGAGCTCCATCAGAGAACAACAGCAGTACCATCTTAACGTGGTTAATAATAATAGCAACTTGTGGAGTTGCTTTGAGCGTTGTATAGAATCCTTAGATTAGCACTGGCAAATAGTAAGAGCTACTGAAGTACTGGTCATTCTTATTAGAGATTTGTTGCTCTGATTTATGGAATGGGATGTTAGCCCTTCATCTCTTACCCCTCAAAACCCCAACACCTGCTCAGGTTAATGTCCTATATAAAGATAAAAGTTATATATATAAATATCCCTGAAAGTGATCATTGTTGAGATAAACTCACACCAAGGTAACAGGTGTCATGAATGGATGGGGTAGGGGTAGGAGAGAAAGAACAAGAGAGCAGTTCTAGGACCCTGGCACAAGTTACAGGTATCTGGGATGGAAGGGTCAGATGAGCCTGAGTGCCTACAAGAAACTGTATTTTATAATTTAGCTTAGAGTGAACACACTTTCTCCAATTTAGCCTCAAATTCCAAACCTACCAGCAGAGTGAAACCAGAAGAGATATGGGAGAAACAGTTGTTTCTAGTAAGGGTGAGTCAGGTTTATCACAAGAGTGGAAAGAACTTTGGGACAGGAGCTCAGGATACATTCTGAATTGTAGGCTCAGATCTGTCACTCACCAACAGGCCACTCCCAAAATTTGTGAAGCCAGTGGTAAGAGTACAAAGTGAGGATCTCATGCCATACATCTAAATAGAAACTTGTTAAAATAAGCACCCTCCTGTTAAGTAACATACAGTACCACAACCTCTGCCTTGTACTTTGACAAATATGTCTTCATAATGATCTAGAACCCACTTAGTTCTTGGCCTCCTCAAAGTTGATATGGAAATTCTGTTGCTGAGAGCCTACCTTTGTCATCTTCCCCCATCCACTCTCAATCCTTGGCTTCTCCCTGAACACTGAGGGATGTCACATGCATGTGTTGATGTTAACCCACCCTACACATCTAAGCTCTGACATCCCCTCTCTATGGAAATGGCTGCAGCTTGGCTACTCCAAGGCCTGTGGATGCATATACCACAACTGTGGCTTACCCTTTAAAGGATGGACCAGGAAGAAGGCCCTGGAAACCCTGGTACAGGTCCACAAGTTCTAGATAGGAGTGCCAACTTGGCCCTGTGACGACCCAGCAGGAAAAATGCATCCAAGGAAGGGGTCACGTGGGAACTTAGCTGGCTATGTTGGTCCTGGCAGCTTAGGTGGGCCCAGGAAGTACCCACACCATCTACACATGTACTTTGTCCCCAGGAGCAACCTGCTCTTGGTGGACCTCATCAGGCTTCAGAACCTTAGTTTTTACCCCAAGGAAAAGAATCTAATGAGATATTGCTTTGAGGGTCACTGACTCAGTCTTTTTGGACTCCACACACCCTGAAGATGTAAGCCCAGTGGCAATAGGAAACTGGGAGCTGAAAGCCTACCCAGTTAGGACCAGTTGCTGAGGCAGTCACTATCAGCTATTGAGTGACCATGTCCTAGATCTCAGGACTGGAGTTCTCTGAGGCTCTATCCTCAGGCAACAAGTTATAACTGTGACATTTTATAATATATGCTAAAGATGAATAAATTTATCCAGTTGTCATTAATAAAGAATAAACTTAAAAGGAGGCAAAAACATGCAATGGAGAAAAGACAGCCTCTTCAACAAATGGTGCTGGGAAAACTGGAAATCCATATGCAGCAAAATGAAACTAAACCCATATCTCTCACCCTGTACAAAACTCAACTCAAAGTGGATCAAGGACCTAGAAATCAGGCCAGAGACTCTGCACCTAATAGAAGAGAAAATAGGTCCAAATCTTCATCATGTTGGCCTAGGACCAGATTTCCTTAACATGACTCCCAAAGCGCAAGAAATAAAAGCACGAATCAATGATTGGGATAGAGTCAAACTAAAAAGCTTCTTCTCAGCAAAGGAAACAATCAGCAATGTGAAGAGAGAGCCTTCAGAGTGGGAGAAAATCTTTGCCACACACACTTCGGACAGAGCACTAATCTCCAGAATCTACCAAGTACTCAAAAATCTTTACACCACGAACACCAATAACCCAATCAATAAATGGGCCAAGGAAATGAACAGACACTTTACAGAGGAAGATCTACAAGCAATCAACAGATTTATGAAAAAATGTTCAACATCACTCGTTATAAGAGAAATGCAAATCAAAACCACCTTAAGATTTCATCTTACCCCAATTAGAATGTCTTTCATCAAGAACACAGGCAACAACAGGTGTTGGCGAGGATGTGGGGAAAAGGGTTCACTCTTACATTGCTGGTGGGAGTGCAAATTGGTACAGCCACTCTGGAAAGCAGTGTGGAGATTCCTTAGAAAACTTGGAATGGATCCACCATTTGACCCTGCTATCCCACTCCTTGGCTTATACCCAAAGGACTTAAAATCAGATTGCCTCAGTGATGCAGCCACATCAATGTTCATAGCTGCTCAATTCATAATAGCTAGATTATGGAATCAACCTAGATGCCCTTCAGTAGATGAATGGATAAAGAAACTGTGGTATATATACACAATGGAATATTACTCAGCTATAAGGAAGAATAAAATTATGACATTTGTAGGTAAATGGATGATGTTGGAAACTGTTATGCTAAGTGAGATCAGCCAATCACATAAATCCAAAAGCCGAATGGTCTCTCTGATAAATGAATGATGATGCATAATGTGGGGGGGAAAGATGGCAAGAATGGAGGAAAGATAGCTAGCATAGAGGGAAGGGAGGGGTGGGGGCGGGTGGGGGGTAAAATTAATAACAGAGTATGTGACAGATACCATTGCCCTGTGTAAATGCATGAACGCACAGATGGTGTGACTCTACTTTGTGTACAACCAGTGAAACAATAGCTGTACTCCATTTGTGTTCAATAAAAAAAAAAAAAAAGAATAAACTTAGATCAGCTATGCTAGATGAATGATTGAATCATCTTTCAATTCTTCCTATCAAGGTCATTGAAATGCGTTACCATAGTAAAAACTGATCAAAAAATTTGCAGCCAGACATGTACTGGTAATCACGTAAAGAAGTACAGGACACTGTTTCAATCTATATTTAAGAATTATCTGGGAAGAAAAAAATATAAAAATACAAATTGGTGCCCCAATTGGTTTTTGTAAAATAATTATGAATAGTTTTTAAGCATGTACCATATTCCAGATGCCATTCTGGTTGCCTTATATAGATTATCTTATGTAATCCTCTTTATTCTCATTTGAGAGATGGGACATGAAGAGGTTAGAGTGTTCCAGAAGGAACACAGCTAGTACTTTGTGGAGCCAGGACATGAACCCAGGCATCTGATTCTCCAGAATTCACATTCTAGCCACAGGGCCTATCTTCTGGATCCTCACCATGCACAGAAAGAAAAAGCTACATCCCAGTCTTAGTTACTTAGTCGTGTAACCTTGGGTTGATGTACTTACTCTCTGTCCTCATTTATAAAATAAGGACAATAATACCTCCCTCATAGGGGTGTTCTCAGACTAGAGGAAAGAGGCTGTGTGAAATGGCTGGCATAATTATAATATAACACCAGGAATTCAGTACACATAAGTCCCTCCCTTTCCCTCCCTTTCCTTTTTCTTTCCTTCTTTCTTCCTCTGGCTACTTGGCTACTTGGCTGCTTTCTTTTAGATGCTTGTTCATGTTGATTTTCCTTTTGGCATGTTTACCAACCAAACACTTTCTTAAGAGCTTTCATTTCTACCGTGATCACCAGTTGCTCATTTTGTTTGTTTTTCTAAGCCAGCACACATGTTTCTTTCAGGAGTAGGCAGAGTGTAACTTATACATTATGTAAATGAAAGTATGATGCTTTGTGGGTCACCATGACTCTGTCATCACTCCTGGAAATGACTTTGCAAAGCACATGTCCTTTTTGCACAAGTCAGCAGTTCTGTTTTGATGCAGAGGGAATCTCTTTCTGAAGTCTATTCTTCAATTCCTGCCCTTACAGTTGAAGCTGGTGTTTACTTAGTCTGAGCTGCCTTCTGGTTCCTGCAACTACAAGTCTCCTAATTTTGTAGGTGGGTCAGAAACATACTGTGAGAAGTAAAGGTGCTGGGCCAGACCTGGAGGATCAGTTTCTTTCCTTGAGAATAAGACATTTCTTCTTTGCTGACTAGGTGGCCAAGACCAAGACCCTTCCACAGAGTGGGGGGAAATGCATGGTACTTCTTATAATCAGAGAAGCAGAGTGAACAGAAACATGAATTTCACCCCTGCAGCTGTGTCTCTAGTCATCAGCAAAACTCTGAGCAGTTTACTATTCCCTCTGGGCACAGATGCCAGTTTTTTCTCATAACTGAAAGAAAATCCCCTCTGACTATTCCACCCATGAGAGATCCCTCCTGGGCTGGCCCAAGCTATGTGCATCACTGCCCCAGTTCCCAGCCCCAGTTGCATCACAGAGAAGAGGAAACCCTGGAGCATTCTTATCTCGGCCAGATTCTCTGCCAAACTAGTGATGACTTTTTTCAAAGTGAAACCAACCGTCTACTTCCCTCATATAGCACATTCCTGAGGAGCTGCAGCTACTTGCTGGATTAACCAAGCGAAGAAGGGAGTTTGGGTTCAGAACTGAGAAAACTTCCTTCTTTGGGGATCCAGCTTCAAACCTTTGTAACACATCTTTGATTCCCCCAATTTCATGAATCTTTAGTGGTCTGATGAGGTTCCACCTGTCTAGTTACCCAAAGAAAGAGATCAAGTCTGGATCCTCCTTCTGGAGACACTGAAGGGCCTGGACTAGACTGGAGCTGAGTGAGGTTAAGTGCCCATGTAACCCTGAAATCTGCAGATTCAGAACTGACAGGTCCCAACTGGAGGATGATGGCCAAGACCCTGAAAGACTGCAATCATTCTGGACCTATAAACTGAGCATCTGTGGCTACAAGCAACATTTAGAACTTTCAGAGACAGGCTGTTGGTCTCACTTCACCCCATCTTCTCAGAACTCAGAGCCCCCCTAGAAAGTTTGCTGCTCCTGTTTACACAGGATTCCTACTCCCTCCTCTTCCCTGCCTCTCCAGGTGCCATTCCTACAAATAATCCTGAGTTCTTTCATTGTGCTGATGCGGCTTCTAGGAGAAAGTTTCTCCTGTTGATGACTGCAATTTCCTGTGCCTCACGTACTTGAATTAGATGGAATGTGAATTCCTCCAGGTGCCATTATCTTGGTTTCCTGGGCTTCCCCCGTCCTTCCAATGTTCTACATTCCCCTTCTTGGTCACCCTCCTTGGGAGGAAAGCAAATATTTTTTACTCCATGCTGCATTGCCAACTGACTCACAACAACCAGGCTTATTTCCTTCCTCACCGTGCCCCTGGCATAGAGCATCTCACTCTTAACTCTGGCCTTAGCTTTTCCCCACTTCTTTCTACTGAATTAGCTAAAGTTCAGCATAACCTTCATAGTGGCACTCACGTCTTATATGAAATAACATCCTTTCTATTCTGAAGTAGAATGATTTTGTTTCTTACTGATGGGTAACCCATACCTCTAGATTTTTTTTAACAAAATAATGTGCCAACCCCCGCCCCCCAGAGATCTGATTTCTGCCCAGACTGCAATACTAAGTAGCCATGTGAGGTAGAGCCAATCTTGCCTTCCTAGTTATAAAATGAGAGGGTTAAATGAAGCTGAGATAGAAATTTAGGGATATCGAGAGATACTGAGTCTAGAGGGAAAATATGCCACTAATATAGAGAACTAACAACTCATCAACACCTCATGAGCCAGGCAAAGGAGCCTAAGGGACTGAAAAGGGTCAGGATGTAAGGACACACTAAGCATTCCATAGATTACTTTGTCACGTTCCAGTTCCCCGAAAGTTTTCTGGAAATGTCGTGAAACAGGAACAAGACCTTGACCGAAAGACACAGTTAATCTCTTGAGGCTAGGGGTTGACATTTGACTGATTGACAGCCCCCGTCCCTATCACCCATTCAACCAACCAACTGCCAGAGACATTAAAGTTAGCCAAAACCTATACTTTAGACCAGACTCTAATGAGGAAAATCTTGCTTGATATTTCCTGGTCCCAAGGGAAACCCAGCCCCTTTGGATCATACGTATTCCAGTAATTATGCACCCCAATAAAAGTTTGGCCTCAATCCCTTAGAGGTCTCACTGGCCTGCACTCTGAGAGTGTGTGCCTTCCCTTTATAATAAATCTCTCCCTCTGATGCTCATGCCTGATGTATCTTTAAATCCTTCTCTGAGATAAGGTGAATAACCTGAAAGTTTCTAGTAGAATTCTCTCCTCTGCCTCTCCAGAGACCACTTTGGATGCCCATACCATAACAAAAGCTTTACAAGTCATGCATTCCTAATCCAATCCAAACTAAATCTTCAGTCTCCTTCTGTTCAACCACCCCCGCCCCCCAGTGCTTTTTATCATTCACTGTTTGCTTGTCTGTGCAGTGAGATTTACACTTTGAAATGAGGTTTATGCTTTGAAAGGGATCCTGGTTTTTACTGTACCCTGTGCCATAAGGCACAGCACAAGTACAAGCACTGGATAAAGCGTTTCAAGAAATGTCCATCATCAAGGTGGTCTATCAAGTTTGCTTTCCCTGTAGACCAGTGATCTTCAAACATTTCACTCGAAAACCCTTTAAAAAATTGGAGAAAACCTGTACAAGAAATAGCTAGCCATGGAAGTCTCATTGCTGTTATCTTCCCAGCGCTTCTGGATTAGGTGTGTAGTCCAGCCAGAGGAACTTAGTAAAGGCAAGTTATGGACAGCAATGAGAAAAGTGGTTGTGATAAAAAGGGAATCCCAGAGGAAAAGATGCTGGCCAAAGAACTCCACATGGAAAGAACTCTCAGAGAGAATTCCCAGTGCAGAAAGTACAAAAGTATAAATGTTGGAAGTGGACCCAGGCCTATGAAGGAGTATGACAGTCTACCAAGCAAAACAGCTACTTGTTTACCCTGTTTCTTAAATTATACCCATAGAAGAAGGCAAGAGGGGCTGGGGCTATGGCTCAGTGGTAGAGCGCTTGCCTAGCATGTGTGAAGCACTGGGTTCGATTCTCAGCACCATGTATAAATAAATGAAAAAAATAAAGGTCTATCAACATCTAAAAAAATTAAAAAAAAAAAAAGAAGGCGAGAACTGTTCGTGCTGCTCTTGCTAAACCCTCTATTTCTCAATGTTTTAAATGATTATTGTTCCCAGTGTTTTAAATTACAGTGTACTAAGTATTAATTTTTTTTTTATTTCTCTATGCATTTATAATTGACAGTAAAATGCTGTTTACTATTTTGAGAAAAATCTTTAAAGATCATGTAACATCATGATTCTTTCCTTTAAGATTGCATGGTTTCAGCTTGCAGATTTAGTTTTGGTACAACATTGCCAAGCAAGAAAGGACTGCCTGCAGTGCTTTGCATATTTATAATCTAAAATTTTCATCATAAATTTAAATAGCTGCAGAGGATATAACTTCCAGCATGTTTCTCCTTAAAGTGGTACAAAATATGCAAGTAAAACATTAACCAGTGTTATAGGAGAAAGAAAAACTTTCTACCTTCTGAAGCTTTGAGTCTGATGAATTAAACTGACAGTAGATATATTGATAGGCCAAAAGTCATTTTGATTATGTACGAAAGCACTGGAGTCCCACAAAGTACCACAGGAGGCTCCAAGAAGGGGCAGCAGTTTGAAGTTTTTAAGCACCTCAACTATAGAAAAGAATAGGCATTGGGGGCTTTTAGAGGGAGGGGGAAAGAAGTAATGGAAGGGGAGGGGAGGAAGTTGATGGTGAATACAGGCTGTCTTGTTTGGCAGGTAAAGTGTGTCACAGGTAACAAGAGTTGTCTTGGAGGAGTCCTCAGGAGAGTAGGTGACAGACTGTGACAAAGTCTGTCTCCTCCCCTGTGGATTTCTCTCCTCTGGTGGGTGAGATTCCCAGGGAAGGGACTTTTTGCACACGGGTTCCTTCTTGGAGCATCTCTCTGTAGGCAGATGGGGAAGTGCAGAGAAAGCCTCTCCCTGCACTGTGTGGAGAAGGGAAAGCACAGCCCTGGAGAGCAGAAGGTCAAGGAGACCTTCTAGTTCAAAGCACCCGGCACACCAGAGCGCCATACTTAGGGATGTTTTCTGAGTCCCCAGAGCATCTTATTAAAGGAGGCTGTGCCAGTACTGGTATTCCATCACTCCCCCGCATGCCTCACCCTCTCCACCTTCTTCTCTTTGTAGTTACTTCTCAAGTAAACTGGGAGGATTTTTTTTTTTTTTTTCTTAAAGCAAAGGTTGGAAAGGACAACCCAATGTGCTCTTTGGGAGGGTTTTATGGAAATATAGATCTGGAATTTGATTTCCCTAAAGCTACCCTGGGCCACATAATGCCTTAATCCTTGGTATACCTGCAGGTAAGAGACACCCAGGTAGAAGACCCTGACTACTAAGATCCCATTACACCTGTCCAGAGCCCAGCTCCTCTCCTCTCCCTCTGCACCCTTCTCTTTTGCCACCGAACTAGTGACATCTTTCTCATCTGCATCCCCTGGGGCTGAGCAGTCAGAACAGTCTTACAGGGTTGTACGGTCAGCAGGGTCAGCAAGTATACCACAAAATAAGGAATTAAAAACAACAGTTATCAAGTTAATTCTTAATGTGAAGAACAAGGACCCATACTAGCCTGACTTCCCCAGGTATTTGTTGACTTAAGACTGACCTTAGGTGCTTTTCTGAGTTGGGAGTTGTGGGCAAACACAAGTTCATATTAGACACTAAAGTAACCTACAATAACCTTTGC